>OU426997.1:4282512-4287512 GCA_911387935.1 Dolichovespula saxonica
TCATTTCGTTAAGGTATAAACATATATAAAAAGAGTTTATTTGATGGATTTACTTTAGCAGACAGGGATGAAAGGGACAGGAAACGTTGGAGAAGGACACGTGTCTCGCATAGAACCAGGAAGAGAGCTTCTCGTTTTTTCGAAGAGCAACCAGTCGAAAGCGTCGTGGAAAGGCGAGCACCTGTCGGCGGAGGTGGTGGTGGTGGTGGTGGTGGTGGGAGGATGGAACACAAACAAACGATTCTGCTGGCGCCGGCACTCAGCAACAGCAGTTGCTGGCGAGCCGGCAATTCCGAAGCGATCTGGACCGGGCCAGGATTTGGGGAATTGTTACGAGCAACTCTGATCTTGGTACTCAGCCTTGGTATACTATTTGCTAACCTACTCGTTATTTGCGTCATCAACAGCAGGCGATATAACAAATACATTCACGCACAGGTAAGAAAAAGTTCTCCTTATTTTCAGATTGGTATGAGACATATGCATATGTATATCTTAATATTGATTCAGAGTAATGTATGTAGAAATTTAATATATTAATTTCGTATAAATATCATATTCGTTAAGTGCAACGAAGAGGAAAATTTCAACGGTATTATCACTCTGTATGCATTTATGAAAAAAATTAAAGTGCGATAGGATCGATAATAGATACGGTTGCAAAGAGATAAGATAGATCGTATTATTTCATCCATTTTAGGTCGTATCTATATACCTCTGATCCTTTCATTGATGTTTCTGTAATCTATTTGCGTTACGTCAATAGAATATATATGGTGTTCGCGAATCGAAAGAACATTAAAATGTAAATTATTCTGCGAGTATACCTTTTTCGATCGAGTATTTTCCAGAGAGAGCACTATTTTTGAACGAAACGGATAAATGCGTATGTTCTGTATATGTTATTGCGTTATTTTCATCGATTTCTAGATAAACAATGCTGATAACGGGAGGTATACAATAATGGATGCATTTGAAATAATGTTGAGGTTGTAAAAGGTATTTACATCGGGAGCTTCATAAATCAGATCTGGTAATCGAAACTTCAAGCTAAATTTACCGTATCGTGCGGTGGTAAATAAAAAATTTCGTATCGATGTAAACGAAGAAAAACGGTTAAGGTAGGAGAGAAGAATCCATTAGAGAAACTGACGCTTCCTCGCGTTTTGCCGCGTATTTGTCCTTGCAGAGTGTCCCTTCGATCGTTGTCATTTTTCCTTTTCTTTTTTAACTCGAATAATTCTTATGCGGTCGGGGATGATGGAAAATCGCGAATGTCGTCGATATCTACGTTCCGTAGAGTTCCGTAGAGTTCTTTGCTTGATTTCACATGAATAAGTATGAACAGCATTTAACAGTATCGAGATTTTAGAACATAAAAGTTGTCATTTAGCTCAGTTACAGTCTCTATTCATAGACCTCGATGGAAATATCATAGAACGGTATGCGCCTATATTGGAAAAGTATCGATCACTAATATATAGGTAGTAAATTAATGGGAAATCCACAGCACGTAATTCGTTCGATGAAGTAGAACGTATAGTATCTAAATATCGACACATTATGAATATTAAGATATTTTTCGCTTGATCGAACAACCGATATTATCGCGCGTTCTTTATCGAGATGGCGATCCTGATTTTTTTATTCTGTATGAACACCGAGATAACGTCGCCCTTGATATTCATAGATTTCAACGGTATATCGGAATACAAATCTGTGTCATAAATAGCGAATGGTAGAAAGCTTGTAAACTTTATCGAAATTTGGATACATAAATATAGATCGAGGAAACGGTATGTAAAATGGATCTTTCACAATATGTATTAGATTGTTTCAGAATTTGTCTCGTATATTTTTGGATGAAATGAATATTGTTATATCTTTTTTTTTTTTTTGGAAACAAATTTATTCGATCGACAATATATCGTTCGATTATTATCTGTAACTTTAAATGCTTTTCGATGGGTCATAGGCGAAAAAAATAGGAATGAATTTGTGCAATAACGATACATCAAAGAGGAAGAGTTGGTTCGTAGGTTCGTTCGTTCGTTCGTTTGTTCGTTTGTTCGTTTGTTCGTTCGATATGCTCATTTGCTTTTTACCGCTTCTCGTACGAATTTTTTGTTAACAAAAGATAGACAGATACATTTGAAAATGTGGTTATCCGCCAATGATCACGATTATGATCGAAATTCACTCGTTCGTACGAGATCCGTGAATCTTTCGATTTTTCATCCTACCGTCAGCCGAATGCAAATTTTTTTTTTGAATCTCTCGCTGCCGATTACGCTTTACCATGCACTAACAGCCGGGGATTGACAAACACACAATTTGAAGCGAATCGAATATTGCTATACGATTCGAGAGATCCTTTCACGTACCTATATTGTATCGGCGAGATAACTTTTAAAAATTTGTAAAAATATTGACGAACTCGTGAAAGAATATCGAATGTACAGTTATCAGATAGGTATGTATGTATGTATATATGTATGTATATATGTATGTATGTATGTATTTATGTATGTATATATGTATGCATGTATGTGTATGTAAGAAATAATTTCTGTTTTATGAATTGCCTTGTTTCAATAATTTTTTATTTTTCTTTTAATCGACCAACTATTAAAGTATTATTCAACGTTCATTTAACGTTAAGGAGGTTTTCGATAGGGAAAATTCATCGTTAGAAATAGAAAATGCGTTTATTAAATACGTTGTAAATTTCCATTTGATGAAAGAGATATAGAAAATGATTTATTCACAAAGCCCGTGGAATTATCTGTATAACCATTTTTTCCTTTTTACGATCGATGAATTATTGTTCCGTCGAATTCAAAAACGTTTTGCGAATTGTAGAAAGGTTTTCGCGGTTAATGGTAGAACATAGAAGATTCATTTTCCACGAGCGAAGTCAGGGATTCGGCCGAATGCACGCGAATTTCAAGTTTCCCCCGTTTTGTTCCGTACGATCGGACAAGAATTTCACGATCGACTTTACGTTAATTGGATTCAACTTAGAGAGTTATCTGCATCATCGAACGTATGTCTATTCGTGTAAGTTTGTATTTTTATCTGTTCGATCTCTCGTGTCTCTCAACGTTATTTCATAAATTACGGCATCCATAAAATCTCTTTTTTTTACAATCTTTTGTTCTGTTTTTTTTTTGGATATCAAAAAAAGATAAAGAAAGATAGAAAGTGATATTATAAATCGAATCTTGTGTTAAGCGTGACGTTTATAAAGCATTTGGGAACGAAGAGAAAGTTTTTCAAAAGTTAACGAAAAGTGAGATAGAAGTTATCAACGCGAATCAGACTGATCAACAGGTTTTCTTAAACTTCATTACAGCCAAGATATCTGCTGACGAGTCTTGCGAGCAATGACCTCGCCATCGGTCTTCTTGTGACTCCCTTTGGCTTTTTACCGGCGATTTACGGATGCTGGCCTTATGGCGAAGTCGTCTGTCAAATTCAGGTATTTTAAAAGAGTAATACCAACGTAAATTTTTATATCGTTTTAAGGATTCGTTTAGGAAGGATTTCAACGAATTTCCACCATTCCTCGATATTTTCGAAAACGTTGCAAGAACGATTTATGACTTTTGGTATCGTTTAACAAAGTCCCTATCCCATTCTCTCACCCTTTCTCTCTCTCTCTCTCTCTCTTTCACACACACATCAAGGTTCATACGTATCATTTGCATCTGCGGACGAGCAGCGTGTGAAATATTATCCACGACACGTTGTTACGAATGATTTGTATTCTACAAACGCGGGCATAAAATTAAACGGGCGACAAGCATCCACCACAACACGAGACTTCAACAACGAGCCATTAAAATTGGTCGATGCAAGATGTTAATATTTCGCTATGGTTTAATTTTGTTTGCACTCTATTATATATTATTAATTCGCGCGATAACTTCACGATACAAAATAGAAATGCGGTGCCGGTTATAAAAGAAGAATATTGTAATTTTAAAGTTAAAAAAAAAAAAAACAAACATTGTAAAGAAGAAAATTGAATCGGTTCGATTTATGCACGTTAATCCTTTACAGAACACGAAATAATTGGTACTCAATGAAACGTACTTAATCTGCGATTCGTGAGTTCTCTGACTTCACATGGGATTAATTAATTAACGAGGGACTCCTTTGATCTCTCGCCGACTGCAAATCGCCAAGTATCGATCGTGGACTCGACCCACGAATGGATGATACTAGAAACTCGTATCTTTTTTTTTTCTTTTTTTAAGCGTACGCGTCTAAAAAGTTTTCGGAAATTTCGTTCGTAATAATGCCTTTTTTGTTTTTCATTTCACCTCCCCCTCTTTTTTGTTCAAATCGATACACGTTATTGGTAAAACTGCGATCTCGTTATGCTCGCTCGCGTAATGAAACGAAAGATAAGATCAGTTTCAAAATAAATTGCAAAGTTCATAAGTTGTTTTTCGGGCAGATCGAGGCATCGGATGAGATCGATGAATTCTGAATAATACCTGACACGTCCGTGAGTTGCAACTTTGATTTTTCAATACTTAATGAGAGCTGTCTAGTTGTTCTATTCTCTCTATATAAACCGATATTGATTCATTAATTCATTTATTCTTTATCAAATACTTTTGAGGAAAACGCCAATGATTTATCGTGGTATGCTTCGTTACCTAGACTTTAACGCCATAAATCATAAATATCGAATCGAAATTCAATGCGATAGTATGGAAAAAGGAAAAAGATGTACATATGTATGTATACGTGTACTCGAAACGTATATATATATATATATATATATATACACACACCTTATACAATATATTTTCACAGTTGTAATGCGATTCGCTTGCGCAAAATTAACGATTCATACACATTTAGATGTAGCAAAAGAAAAATGGCAAGTAATATTTCGTACAGTAGTTATCGCTCTCGGGGCCATGCTTATAGAACGGTGTAATTCGAAAAGAAGGGGTGAGGCTTTTAAAACATTAATTAACGAA
>OU426997.1:4290012-4292512 GCA_911387935.1 Dolichovespula saxonica
AGCGTGAAAAGCGTGCCGAAGAAACAGCTTGCACTCTTTTGCACTCTCTTGCACTCTTTTTTTTCCCCTCGAACGGAAAGCAGTGACGGAGAAGAGATTACGTGACTGGAAATTAAAAGCTAAAGCTCTCTCTTTCTCTTTCTCTCTCTCTCTTTCTATCTCTCTCTCTCTCTCTCTCTCTCTCTCTCTCTCTCTCTCTCGCAAGAAACGATGCGAACGGGATTTTTTTTCTTTCCTCTATTTTTTCGCTCTTTTATTTATCGATCCTCGTATAAGTTCGAAACTCGTTTGCTCGTTAGCGCGACTTTGAGTGCTCCTAAGCGGATTCGATGTAAAATAACGACGTTTTCGAAGAGAGTGCGCGTGAGAAAGAGAAGGAGAAAAACGGAACGAGGAAATTACATGCTCATTAAGATCTCCGTAAACATAAATTTTGACCGACGAAACTTTTTCTACCATGGTTTATGTCTAGGTAGGTACTCACCAAAATTCGTCTTCTCTATCATGACATTTTATAAAATTTGTGAAAGTAGATTAACGTAAATGTAGTTGTACGGTAGTAATTCTTTCTCTCTCTCTCTCTCTCTCTCTCTCTCTCTCTCTCTCTCTCTATTCCTCTTTCTTTTCCTCTTATTTATCAGAAAGTGAAGTAAATAAACTCGAATAAAATCTGAAGAGGAAGCTGTAGAGATTATTACAATGCTGATGATTCGCCGTTGATATTTCATCGTAAGCTTCTCGCTCTATTTTTCTTTCTCGCTTTTCGGCACCGAAGAAGCTTTCGTAGGGAAGAAGATCGACGAAGTTGGAGAAGGAGGAGTGAAGTTGGGTAGGTCGGTTAGTGGGGAGAAGAGCGAGAGAGAAAAAGGGAAGTCTGAAAATTCTAGCTAGAGTTTTCCAGATCGTCTCGTTACGTCCTTTTATCTCCGAGCGAAATCGTTTTCCGGAAATATACTTCTTTAAGAGCGCGTTACATATTCTTTTATTCGATTTCAAAAAGTGATCATCATCGTTTTTTATCCATTTTCGAGTCAGAATCTTCTTCTGACAAAAAAAAAAAAAAAAAAGAGAGAAAAGAAAAAAATCCGATCGACGAGTAAGGGACGATCTTTACCGAAAGAAAAAAAAAAAGAAAAAGAAAACAAAACAAAGAAAGAAGAGAAAAGAATCATTCTCCGATTATTTTTTTATAAAGGAATATTTTAGATCGATCGTTCATTAAAATCTTCGTATTGATCGGTTCGATCGTATCGATCCTTATAGAAGATCGAAGGTTTGCAAAAGGGCCCAAAGGGGGACACGAGAAAGTACTAAATACGTTTGCGATGAAAATATTCGGTTAAGGTCTTTCAGGGTGTCTCGAGGATGGCTAGAAACGAGGCCGGCCTGCCGATCCTGGCTCCTTCAGAGATTATCAGACCTTTTTCCTGGCCGAACGCCAACGGTCGTCATGGTAACCATCTCTTAAACGTATTCTCGCCCTTTTCCCTACCTCTCTATCCACCATCGCCACCTCTTCTTGCTAGTCACTTTATGGAAACATTGAAGTTAGCGATTTATCGAATCAAAATGTCGTCCTTCTCTTCTTCATCTTTTTTCCTGCCCGCCCCCTCCGCCCCAAAGCCTCCGCCCCACCCCTGCCCACCGCCCCCCTTGCCCATCTTTCCTTCTACACCCTCTTTCCAAAGGTTAGTTCTGGGATTATATTCCATGTGCATACTTTGATTCTTTAAACCGAGCGTACTTTGAATGCAAAAGAGAAAAGGTAGAAAAAAAGAAAATAGGCGGAAGAAGTGGCCCCTTGGAAGGCCGATTATTATATTTTATGTATGAAAGGTAAAAGTACCTTTTGCAGTCGATCTTAAATCTTCGAAAGATAAAAGAGAATGGGCGAGAAAACGTGGAGGTAGCTTCTTCAATGTTTTAGAGCGAGAAATCTCGAGATGGCCAGGGATAAGTGTATCAAAGCTTTAAGAAACTAACGAAATCTGGTGGAATATGCAATATTACGTGTCTATGGACGAATCTGAATCATTATCGCTCGTACGAGCGATTATATTGTTCGTACTAGTTTTATATCCTTTGAATTTATTTTTTCCATTTTTTATCGTTGTTTTTCTTCTTTCTGTTTCCTTTTTTTTTTATATCGAAAACTTTTGGCAGAATACCAACGAGTTTAATCGATGTTTCGTACTTTATCATCGGTTAGACTATATATACCTATGTATGCACATATACTCGCTATTGTTCGCATAAAACAGGCCGACTTGACACGTTAACGCATTTTTCATTTTTTCCTTCTGTAAGTGTATATTTTCCTTCGTTTCATATTCGAACCGCTCGTAAATTTGTAAGTTCCAAAAATTTACTAAATTTTATGAAACTAAAAAACTTGTGTAAGTCCACGAGAACGTTTAAATAAAAGCGGGTAATATAGAAAATTCAGAAGTAGTATTTAGAGTAATAGATTTGGTCGATAGACGTCGCTAGGATCGACCTT
>OU426997.1:4295012-4305012 GCA_911387935.1 Dolichovespula saxonica
ATAGATCCATAAGTAAATAAGATTAGGAAATCAGTTAATGTATTTAATTGAAAATTAGTGAGAATTGTTTAATGAGATATATGATATATGTTGTAAAAGGAAGAGAGATAGATAATCCATGTTGTTGTGAAGGTACTTATTAGAGTAGCACATCGATATTAATCGGATTATCAAACCACAAATCTGATATGTATATGATACGTACTTTCATATGTAATGTATATACATACATACACACACACACACACATATATATATATATACATATACAGGTATGTGAACCTCCGATGTGAAATAACAATTCTCGCGCGGATTTCGTATCACGAAACGCGAAATTATCCCAGGGCGCGTTGAGGGACTCGCGGCTAACCGCAGTGTGTGCCTATCAGCCGATTTGCGTGTAACACGTCATGATGGTTGTACGCGAGCGCGAGATGCATGCCGTAAGCGTCGTGCGGAATAGAAAAAAATTCGAGATCTAATGGTTGCTCATTCTTACTGCTTAATTTAGGTTTACATTTTTTTTTTCTTTTAATTTATGTATCAGAAGCAAATTTTATGAGAAGAAGCCAGTATTTTCTTCGTAACTTTATGATAAAAAAAAAAAAAAAGAAAAGAAAAGAAAAGAAAAAATTAGAAATTTACGAGCTTGAATTTGAAACTATGAACATTTTTTAAGTAATACCGAGGAGAGTGGTTAAAGTAAAAAGAGAACACGTGTCGATTTAATCATTATAAATCGACAAGAAGATCGTTAGTACTCCCTCAAGATGAATGTTTAATTTCAGGCACTCCTCAGAGGCGCTCTGACCCAACAAAGTGCGGTCATACTAGTCTGCATGGCAATCGACCGTTACGTATGCATGCTGCACCCTCATCGTTATCACAGGCATTCTTCTAAAAAGGTGAGACCTTAATTCATCCACGGACGTCTTCGTTTCCTACACCGAAAATTTATTGCTCGTGAGATTAGATTAAAGCAGGGAACATTCGCGTTTTCTCTCTTTATTTTCCTTTCAGCTTCGTTACATTGAGCGTTTAATTGCGAAACGTGATTGATTGTAACAAGAATTAAGCAACTTCAGAAAATTAAAGGTGTCGAAAGACAATGCGATGTCACGAAGAAGATAGCCGTAGGATGACTTTTTTTTTTGATACCTTTATTTTTTTTATTTTTTTATTCTTTATCGCAGTTACGCATCGTTAATGAAGAGAACGCGCAGGAAAACTATTATTCATTCGGCCGACACTTGGCAATAATCCACGAATTCGTAACGATTTTACGGGTAAAACCAGAGGAAATTTCTTTGCCAACCGACATAGTTCTCGCCTTGTCGAATCTCTCTTTCTTTCTTCCAACTTTCTTTTCTACGTATCTAAGAGATCCATCCTTAGAGAGTAATCCTTATTTCTTCGTGGAAAACCAATCGTTTTCTCTAAAATAATTAAAAATGACGTCAAATCGAATGGAAAAAACAAACCTTCGTAATAATATAAAACAAAACGATAAGAAATATTTCCTGACTCATTGCAATTATTTTCCACATTTCTTTTCGAGCAACTCCGATATTATTTTTTTCTTCTTTTGTTATCTTATTTATTAACTTACGTTTTGTTAAATAAATTACCTGTGCTACGTAAGAGTCGATTCAAAAGTTTTGAAGAAACATAATGAAAGCACATCGGCGATGATTTTACAGTGCGACGATTTAAAATTGATTGGGTAAATTTGAAAAGGAAAAGTTATAGCAACGTGAGACGGTCACGTCATCGTCACTTCGATTTTTATCGCGCGTATCAATCGTTACGAAAACGAGAAGGAGGAGAACGTCGAGGAAGAAGCGCGAACGTTTCGCCAATAGTTCGTTGTTATCAATCGCAAGTTTCGAGGATGGGGAATCGCCGGTGCTGCATTGAACGAACGAGGTTGCGACAATGGACGGGACACGTCAATCGCCTCGAGCGTAAATCGAGCTTTCTCGTGACATGAGACGATATATCTACCTATCTACCTATCCACCTCTATACCAGTAAACTCCTCACCTCTCGTAATCGTGCTTTCCATTTTCAAGCTCGAAGGACAGAAGAAGAAGAAGAAGATGTAAAGAAAAAAGGAAAGAAAAAAAAAAAAGAAAGAAAATAAGGATCGAGATCGCTCTCTTCTTTCCATAGCCTTTCTATCTCTCTCCTTCCTTCTTTAGCTCTTTCGTTTTCCTGCCTTTTCGACCGACTCCTTTTTTTTATATTCTTTGTTTTTTTTTTATTTTATTTTTTTTTTATTTTTTCCTTCTCGTGTCTTTTTTCTCCTTTTTTTTTTCGTTTTCTTCTTTTATTCCCTTTAGCCAGCTCTCGCATGGAATCCTCTTTTCTCACGCGAGAATTCGAACTCCTCTCTCCCCGTATGGAATATCACTTTTCTCGTTTCCTTTCCTTCGCCTCACCGAGGGAATTACCTTTCCCCGCGTTTAACGAGAGAAAGAGAAAGAGAAAGTTCATTGCCCCTCGTTCGCAAACAATAATAAAACATTTCCAATTTTTCTATTTCTCGTTTCCATTTCTCTATTGCGTTCACTGACGAACGAACGAATGAACTTCGAGATAACGATTATTAGTACCAATAATAGTTTTTTTTTTTTTCTTTAATTAGGAAGCGTACATTTTCTTACATGTTAGAATAAAAGAAAGAAGATAAAAGGTAAGGATAACGTGCAGATATTTTTTGAACAAACAAAAAGCATTTACGCCTTGCATGCTCGATCGAGGAAGAAGAAAAAACGATAAAGAAAAAGTACCGAATGATATCGAAAAGTGCAAAGACCCGTTCGAAATGTATTCAGTGATCCATTATTTGGATCCGTCCTTCGATCCAAGACATTAACATAAATGAATAATTAGGTGTACCAGCCGTTCTTGGAGTTTGTAATTTCGTTCGATTTAATGGTAACTATGGCGCGACGTCGCGTTTCCCAAGTAAATAACACTCTTTCTCACGAATAATTTTCACGTTACGATACCGTGAAAGACTTATTATGGAGCCATAGAATTCTCAGGTCAACTCCTAGTCCATTGAGATTTTAATTCTTTTTTTTCTTCTTTTCTTCTTTAAGTATGTTGAATTCCAATGCTTAATTACATTTTCCATTTCTCTTTCTCTTTCTCCCTTTCTCTCTCTCTCTCTCTCTCTCTCTCTCTCTCTCTCTCTCTTTCTTCTCATTTCCACGTCTGGCAATATTTCGTAATGGCGTATTAATTTTACACTTGAACGCTTTGCTAACGAGCGTGTGAAAATTTAGCACGACGAGACACGTTTCGTGCGAAGAATTATCGGGAAACTCGAGAATCGATATGCTACGAGAACGAAAGAAAAGGAGAAATAGAGAAAGAGAGAGAGAGAGAGAAAGAGGGGAGGGGGAGAAAGAGAATGGGAAAGAAAGGTAGAGTCGACGGTGGTAGTATCAGGCAAATTGATTCGCCGTTCAACATGAGTCGAACTAGTTCGAAGCAACGGGCTGAGAAAATATCGGGGGTTGTTCCTACCACTTGGCTACCCTGATTCCTCTTTCATTGCGGTTTCTCTACTTCCATCGTCCCGTGCACGGAAACCAGGATCGATGATCGTTAAAGAGACTTTCGCAAAAACGACATTGTCTCTTTTAACACTTGTTACAGAAAATTCCTATCGTGGAATGTTAACGCGCGAGATTGTCGCGTATTGTTTCACTTAACCTTCTTTCTTACCTTCGACGAAGAACACTTTTCATTATTCTTCAGCATTTTTCACATACGATTTTTCTTTCTGTTCGTTGGTTTACGAAAATCTTTTTTTTTTCCTCCGACGTGTACTTTCTTCCAGCTTTCGTCGTTGTATTTATAATAATAATTATGTGAAAATATGACAAAGATATGACATCGTCTAAATTTACGTTTCGTCGTAAAAAAAGTATAGAAAATCGTACTGGTATAAAAATCGTACGAAAAGAAAAAGTACGAGAAACAATCGAGGATAAAAGTCATAATTCGATATTCAGATTTTTATAACGCTCGAACGTATTGAATTGAAATATCAGAGTCATTAGAATAGAAATAGGTCTGATGAAATAGTTATCATATCGCGAAATGACCTATGATCATCGTTCGTATCACGTACGTCTATCGTTCATCGTGATCGTCGTGATTGAACATCGATTGGCCGTAGAACGCACGGCTCGTTAAGGTGAAAGGGCGTAAAAAAAAAAAGAAAAACGAAGGAATGGTACACCGTGTATAAAAGGCAGGGGTTCGTAAAAGGAACACTCCGTCGAATCGCTGACTCATGCCGTCCATTCATTCCGTAATTTTCCGCCTATCGAATGATCGGCCTTTCTAGTTCGACTCTTCCCTCGTTTCACTCTCTTTTATAGCTTTTCTTTTCTTTTTTTTTTTCATTTTATTTCTTTTTTTCTCCACAACTGATCCTCCATCTCTCTGTTCTTCTCTCCCTTTCTTTCTCTCTGTCTCTCTCTTTCTCTCATTTATTCTTTTTCTCTGTCTTTCCGACCACCGACCCTTCCACTTCCTACTGAAATAGAAGCCTCTCACCTCTATTTCGATTGTAGGACTTTCTAGGATCTCTCACGAATCTTCTTCTTTTATCTTTCGATCGCGCAACGACGGTCCTTGGCACCGGTAAATTCGATCATCACCTCGATCACTTCTTTACTTTTCTCTTTCTCTTTTTTTTTCTTTCTGTCTCTCTTTCTCTCTCTCCCTCTCTTTTTCTCTTTCTCTTTTTCTTTCTCTTTCAACGATGGTTGAATCGAAGAGCAAGAAGAGAAAGAAGTCGTGAAAATTTATAGAAATGAAAAGTATTTATCGATGGGATAGATATCCTTTTTCGAAAAAAATAAAAACAATTCCAAAACAAATGTTGAAATTGCAAAAATAATGTGAATTTTCACGGGAAAGACAAATAAAAGAGAACTTATTAGATTTTCTTTTGAGTCTTTGATACGAAGAGATAAAAAGAACGTGTTCATCGGCTAGAGAAATAGACAGATGTAAACGTCTTGAAATGTTTCTCGAGTTCCTTCGCAGAGAAGAGAATATACGTCGCTGTGATACTTCCTTCCTTCCTTCCTTCCTTTCTTCATTCCGTTTGTTTGCGTTACATTCAGCCCGCATTTATCAAGAAATACTCTGCTTCGCACCTGTCCCGCATTAACTACAAAATCGCACGGTAACGCAGCCTTTGTCTTCACCAACTTTGAATTACATGGGCTACAATGGCGTCTTTCTCTTGAGACGTTTATACGTTTATAAAATGTACTCATAGATACGTATGAGAATTACATTGCATGGCATCGATGGTGGGTTGGACCAACATTAATTGCGGAATAAGTTATCTAAGATTTGATAAAAAAAAAAAAAAGAAAAAACGAACAAAGAAAATATTAATTAAATTATTTTTAATTCAATTAATTTTAATAATAAAAAGATCTTATTGAAGCTAGGAACGTGTGATATTAAAAAGAAGGATATAAGAGCAGTAACGACGTAAGATTGTTAATTTAATTAAATAATACGTATAACGATGTTAGTTGGCACGTCCTGCGTATATTCATACGAGTAAAAAGATTTTGCAAAAAGATTTTGCAAAATAGATATTGTGTCGGTAAAGATAGGAGGAAGGAAGAAAGAGAGAAGAAGCAAGATAAGAGAGGATAAAAGTTCTCGTACGTTCGGAAATCACGGGAGGTACCCGAAAAATATCGGCGATCATTCGAACGAGGGCACCCTTCGAAAGGCGGTGGTCTGAGTCAATCGTCGTAATCTCGAAGACACTTAACACGTCGAGGAATCCGTGCTCGTAAAATCTATCGCCACGATAAAAGTAACTCGTCGGGAAAACTTACGATGGTTAACCGCAAAACCTTCCGTAAGAGGCGGAACCATGATAACTTTTACATTCGAACGAATCGAAGAGTACCCGTACTATTTTGAATACCGGAGTATTTTAAAAACATTTTCAAATGTTTCGCGTTCCGAGAAGATCTTGCGTAAGTACTGAGAATTCTTGACAAGTATACAAAAAAAAAAAAAAAATAGTTTATTTAAAAAATAAATAAAATTATGTTGTTAAAAGGAATGTATATGCGTACGGAACATGCTTAATTTTAATCCTTAATGGTACCTATGTCAATATCGTCGAATAATACGTATCTTCCTTATTTATTGATTAAAACATGACGCCTTGTATGTTGCATACGTAAGTATCTCTTTATACATATGCATAAGTACGTAATATAAATAAGATTAATGCGCTTATTAACGCATCTATGTATAATGTATAACATAGATGACAGAACGTGGTTGATAATAAAACGTGTGAGTGACGATTCTTGTGTGTGTGTGTGTTGACACAGTATTACATGCGGCAGGGTTGTGTGGCAGTGATGTCGACCACTTGGATAGCGAGCCTGGCGATTTTCGGTGCTTTGGTTCTCCCAAGGGGTGGCTACTACTTCAATGGCTCTGGCCTTCTCGCCTGCGATCCTTTCTTCGCTAGAGCATCACTTAGGTATCGCGTTTGTAAAGGGATGTAAATAAGTCAATATGCGCCTCGCTTTTTCACCGTTCCCATTCTCCCCCTCCCCCCACTCATACCTGGTACCCGCTATGAACCAATTACCATCCGATTGTGACGCTTCTTTTTCTTTTCTTTCGTTTGTTTTTTTTTATTTGTCTTTCCCTCTCCCCCTCCCATTCCATTCAATATTTTTTCTCTTTTCCACAAACACAGGCTTTATAAGAAATATTATCTTCTATGACGATCGTTGATTCCCCTCCGTTCGTTTACTTTTATCCTTTTAACCTAGACGCAATCCAGACACAATCCACACTTTTATTATCTAATTCCATTTGATTCATAATCTTCATTCTGTTTACGAGCTTTATCATTTATCAAGATCGAATTAAATTTTTATTATATCGATCGTCTGTGTAATTATTTTGTCTAAAAATAATTTGGCTTTTTTCTCTGTCTCTCAGCCTTATTATTATTTCTCTCATCATCAACATCGATCGCTTCATCGACGAACAAGGAGTCACGTATTTCTTCTTTCCATTCGTTCCCTCTTCGAATTCTTTTTTCTTTTTAGAATTCTCGCATGCTGCTGTTTCTACTTTCCAACGACAATGGTGTTGATGTACTGTTATGGCTCGGCGTTCCACGTTAATAAACTACGCCTGAAGAGGGTGGTCTGCGTTAACACGCCGGAGATCGTTAGCGGTGACCACATAGAGAGGGTAAGTCGTGACATTGTCTACAATAGAAAATACAAGAAGCTGATAAAGTCATTTTCAAGAGACTCGACTTCGTCGGATTTCAAACAATCTCCCTCCTTTTTTTTTATTCGATGATTTTCTTCTTAACTATTGAAGCGTAAAACGTTAAAAACGAATTATTCAATCCTTAAATCGTGGTCAAATGAATTTTTCTAAATTTTCCATTGATTTCTACCTTTCTCATTTGATCGTGTTTTTGAAAAAGTTTCGTTAAAAAAAACAAAAAAAAAACAAGAAGGAAGAAACCTAACAATTCATATAAATCATACATTTGTTTCTCTTGTACGTTGTCCCTTCGAGTTTTCCCATTAGGTGCCCTTTGTATTCGACCACGGTCGTATCTCTCTTGAGATCTACGTTTACATTTTTATATAGGTATACTTACTTTTTTTTTTATATTTGGCACGTTTTTAAATAATAACAAAAAAAAAAGATGTGTACACACGTGCGTGAACAAACAGAAACAACGAGGCAACGTGAACTTTTCCGAAGCTTGGCTATGATTTTTTTTTATAACGGAAAACTTTTTGACGTTAAGCTCGCGTAAATTATCGTTCCGTGAAAAATGGATTTTGTTCCTGCGATAATTTTAGCTAGGGATTAGTGTTGAGGTTTTCTATTTTTTTCTCTTTTTTTTTTTTACATTAACAATACAAAACATTACGATAACGTTTTCATACTTCTATTTTTCTCTCATCCTTTTTTTCTCTGTTTTTTTGTCTTGTTTTCATAAATAGTTACGAAAACTATGCGTTTATTAAAATTTGCATGTTAACTTTGAAATTAACAATGCGATTTCGACGTTACGTATAGCGAGATAAAAAGCGTCACCCTTGGTATGTGCGAACAACGAGAGATAGTCTACCGACGAGGGTAGATGAATTCGTTTTGACACTCGAATTAATTAGGATATGCTGTGATTACACCTTTTTCATTTAATCACAATGTCTCTTCGTTTAAAAAGGGAATGAAAAAATCATGAAACATTTTCGGGAATTGTTGTACGATTTAGGAATCGACAAAAACTTCGAATATGTGGGAGTAATCGTAGAAAAAGAGTGTGAGAGAAGGAGAGACGAAATGACGGCGAATGTTTCTAATTATTCGGCATGGTTACTTAACTAAAACAAAACGAAAACAAATTCATGAGTAAATATCCCGCTTAACTCGTAGGATTAAGAAGTAAATCCATGGATAATCTTTTTTATACGTGCATACTTAAGCAGAATTAAATGTAGGCGTGTTCTATCTAGCGTCGCGTTGAAACTTCGTTCCTCCACATGAATATTCAATATCCAATCGACCGTTGTCGGTTTTATTGAAGGACACGATTTTTTTCAAATTTTACAGTTCGTCCGCCAGAATAAACAAAACTGATAGAAGGATCCCTAAAGGTTGGTAAAGGGGTGGTTGAACTGGTGACGAGGGAGAGGCGAGAGAGGAAGAGGGAGAACAAGAAATCGAATGTCGCTTGGAGCAGGCGAAAGATAATTTTATTTCTTTGTTCCTTTTCTTTTCTTTTTTTTTTTTTATATTTTATTTGTCTTCTGCTCAATGAACACGGTAGTAAAAACGTCGATATGTTTTATCTGCATTTCTCCTTTCTCTGCATATTTCGTATGTATAATTCGTGTATATATTATTTCGTGACCTTTTTACGTAGACTCTCTACAATATTCCAATAAAATCCCGGGTAATTTTTGTTTCCTTTCCTTTCATAAAGTAAAAAAGATTGACTCTTCGTGTGGATTCGTTTTGAACAGAAGGAATATTGAATAGAAAAAGAGGAACCAAAAAAAAAAAAAAAGATAAAATAGAAAAAGAAGGAAGAACGAGAGAGAGTTAAGTACTCGCGTAACGATGAATTTTCTCTCTTCTAAATATCTTCTTTTCTTTTCTTTTTTTCTCTCTTTCCCCTTTGTTTCTAATTTATTCCCTCAGAAGTTGTACCACTCGATATTTACCCCTCCAAGATTCAATAATTCCGTAAGCTTAACCTAGTTAATTAGTCCCCACTAGACGAGTTGGACTGAAAATTTGGCACAAGGACCGTGCGAGAAACTTTCTCTCTCCCTCTTTCTCTAACTCTCTCTCTCTCTCTCTCTCTCTCTCTCTCTCTCTCTTTCTCTCTCTCTTTCTCTCTCTCTCTGTTCCTTTATCTCTTAGAATGTGACCTCACCCTTTATAGTTTCCGGTAGTAGTAGAATATAAGCATCGGAATATGTTCTAAAGCATACTACCAGTTTTCATGTACCACTACCACCATCACCATTACCATCACCAGAAGTAGTACCAGCACGCAAACAGCATCCCATCCAGGATGTGCGCCCTAGATTTCATAGCAAACAATATTTTTCTCTTCCAGCTTGTTCCGGCGGTCCGAGGAAATCGCATTTATCTTGACATTAGCCGCGACCTCATCTTCCTTCTTCTTCTTCTACTTTTTCTTCTTTTCGTCCCTTTATTTTTTTCTTTTTTCTTTATTTTTTACTTCTTGTCTTTCCCCTACCCCTTTCTTTTTCCTTTTATTATCCGTCCTTTCGGGAACGAAAACGAGATCGAGAGAGAAAAAACAGAGATGGCCTTTGCTTCCTGCGGAGTATTCCGTTTCTCCGTCATATTCTTATTGCTTCTTTTTTCTTTTTTCTTTTTTCTTTTTTCTTTCTTCTTTCTTCTT
>OU426997.1:4307512-4347512 GCA_911387935.1 Dolichovespula saxonica
GTAACGAGTTTAACGGTGGAATAAATTTTACCTAATAAATGGTTTAATTTGCCGGGAGAAGGGGGATGGAACAAAACGACGCTTTCGAGCGATGTCCCAAATTGGTAGGAGAGAAAGAGAGAGAGAGAGAGAGAGAGAGAGAGAGAGAGAGAGAGAGAGAGAGAGAGAGAGAGAGAGTAAAAAAGATAGATAGAGAGAGAAAGAGAGAGAGAGAGAGAGAGAAAGAGAGAGGGATAGGAGATGGGGGAAGCATGCCATTAAGAGTTCGGGATAAATCGTTGAAGGAAATTACGAGTGGGCGGGAAAACAAAGCGTCCATGACCATTGAGATCTTAAGGATTACGCCAAGTTGACATAGAGTCGAGTCTTTGATTATATCGAATCGTTAACGCTTTGCTTATCGATGTACGTTAAGCTAATGGTATGGATTGTTCACTATGTTAGAATATATTTCTAATACGTGAGATAACATTGGTAATTAAATGTCAAACTGAATATTATGGGTATTAGAAAGCAACCAAAGTTTATTATCAATATAATTTCTTTATTGATTGTTCTCGATAATAGAAAAGATATATGTAATTAGGTTAGAGATAGAACAGTAATTAACTTTCTTGGTTTTAAATAATAATAATAATATATAATTATAGTATATTTAAATAAAAGTTATTTGTGCAAAAATGCAAAATATCAGGCATACGATTAAAGACTTCCTTAAGCGACGATTACGTCTTAATGATTGAATCGAAATAAAAATGAATCGGAGCGCGGTATAAAAGAAGACAAAAACGTAAATACGAGAAAACAGATAATGAAACACGTGCATATCAAACCATGCGATTCATCGTAAAGAACGAATTCCGATCTAAAATAATTTAAATGCACGTTAAAACGGAATCCATCTTATTAATTGAACCTCATTTCCATGAAATATTAATGGAAAGATTTGTTCGATAGCTATATTTTATAAGGAAATATAATTATTAAAGATTCTTTTACTTGTTTCCAACGAAACATTTTCTTTTTTCTTTTTCGCCATGTAAAATTATCGTTAGCGAAGACTAGGATATTCAGGAACCACGATCAAGCACAACCATTTTTATCAATTTAGGACGTCGTCGTTATCGCGGCTTTATTCGTGGCGTTATAACGACGAATGGGAGAGCCAGCGCGAGAGAGTTGAGAGAAAGAGAGAAAGAGAGAGAGAGAGAGAGAGAGAGAGAGAGAGAGAGAGAGAGAGAGAGATCGGAGTGCAACGAGCTTAATGACACATCCGGAAGTCGAGCGAGCATTTCCGTTGTCGTTCCCATCGTCGTCTCGTTGTTACGAGAGAGTGAGAAAGAGAGAGAGAGAGGGAGAGAGAAAGAGAAAGAGAACAAGCTATCTGGTCGATAAATATCACTATCATCGCGTATCGAGTTCGTTTCGTCGCGAATTTCAACGCTCGTTCACGAACTAGGTGAAACGATTCTTGTAAAACGATGGGAACAAAAATGGAAGGAATATCTATGATAGCCCATTTTGAAATGGGCAATGCTAGTTCACGAGCGATAAATGATCAATATAGAAACGAGGATATGTGTTATATTGAGAATTCATTCGATACGATCTATGTTTCTTTCTTTCTACGTTTCCTTCATTTTTCTTACTTTCTCGTTGATGAAACTTTCGAAGACAGGGACGGAAATACGCGTGAGATATCGAATGGCCTTCGATATCCTCCTTTTCTTGTCTCTTTTTCTTTCTCTTTCTCCCTCTCTCTCTCTCTCTCTCTCTCTCTCTATATATATATATATATATATATATATATATATATATATATATATATATATATATATTCCTCACACTTCTACTCTCAAGTTTTCTCAAACTTCTTTTCGATTTTGTCCCTTGGTCACTACAAAAATAGTTTGAAACGAAGTTTTCGAAAGGAAACTTCCTTTGCGTCCTTAGGACGCGCTTTGTTACCTTACCCCAAATTTTTTGATAAGGACTCAAGCTGAATGGGCTATGGACTATCTTATATGTGTATATATATATATATGGAAATGTGCAAAAAAATGCTTTCATAGCACGCCTATGCGTTCTTTGAAGAAGAAGCAGATGAAAAAAAAGGGTAGAAAGAAGAAGGGAAATCGTACCTTAATGGCATACATCACAGCGGGCAACTTATTTATAAGAAAATCGGCCGCATCTTCTTTCTTCTCTCTCTCTCTCTCTCTCTCTCCCTCTTTATTCTCCTTCCTCTTTCCTTTTATATTCCGCTTTCCGCCGTTCCACCGCAGCTTCGATGTAGGTCAATGGATGCGGGAATGTCTTCTAAAGGTGTTTTCGAGGCCGCGGAAGCGTCGATGTATAAGATTTTACATATATACAGCTCAAAAGGGAAGGAAAAGGAAGAGAGAGAGAGAGAGAGAGAGAGAGAGAGAGAGAGAGAGAGGAAACTCGCTATTCGCGTGCTTATCTTGGAAGATGTAAAAGGTTCGTTGTCGTGTGCAAAGCTTCCAATGGAAGCTACTAAAGTGTGAGCATCCGTGTGAATTATACATATAGTCGAGATTCGAGACATTTTTTATACCGCGGGTTAAAAGTATCACTGCGTTCGACTATCATTACTATTTTCTACTGCTAACATGATATCGTTTTATTCTCTATCGTTTCATTTAATACAGTATGTTTGTGTTTGAATATTATTGAAACTTTTTATACTGTTACGTATACGTCCGACTATTTTTAGGTTTTACTACTTTCTTCCCCTTTTATTTTTTCGTTCTTTCTTCCTTTTTCTCTTTTTTCTATTTTGTTTTCGTGTTCGTACGCGAAACAAATATATACATGCCTGACAGTTATTTGGATTTATTACTTTTAGATCGATTTGATAACGATATCGATGTACGAACATTCGCACATTTGACCATTTGTTACAATTTACTATTGGAAGAGTTGACAGGAATTCTAAATGCTTATGAACATCGCGTATTTTGTATTTATTTTTAACGAACGATATTCTATACGGAATTTTTCACTCGATCGAAAAAACATGTTTATACAATATCATAACTTCGATTCGTTTTTTTTTCGTTGTTCGATTGCTACAGGTTGTATCGATAATCGACGAATCGATGCATTTATACTCAATTAAATTATTCACAATGCAAATTGAAAAGTCCTAAGGGTATCCACTACATTATAACGTATCATGCTACGGGGTAAGACTTACTAAACAAGTTATGTCGATGGAAATATATGAAAATACTTCGATGAAACTTTCGTCTATCTCATGGCCGGAAGCTCGTTTTAGTCGATGTATCTACATACGTAGGATGGTAAGCGTCGATGTAGTACTTATACACTTTAAGCAAACTGCTCGAGGGCCATTTAATTTTGTGCGGGAAACCGAGAGAACGATAGCGAAAGTTAAGAAGTAAAATTTTCTAAAAGTCGCTTGCTTGCTTGGTTCTTTGCTTCCTTGTTTGCTTGCTTGTAACGTAGAAAGGAAAAAATAAATCGCAGGCATTTACAAATAACGAGACGTTTCGTTCTTCCAAAAGGAACGAAAGGAAAAAACCCCTATTTAAACAGTTTTTCCACGAAGTAAAGTCAAGCCCCGTTGTCGCCAATTTAATGACTTTCGACTCGTCGTTTATGAGACCTTGTTTATTTTTCTTACCCTTTCTCCCCCTTCCTCCTTTGAAAGAGTTCGCGCATCTATTTGTTTCTCTCGCAGTACCACCAACGGAGATAGTACTTCCAGTCTAGGGATTCTTCTCTTTTCGTAATAAAAAGAGACGTTGAGAATGCGAACCGGGTTCCTCATTAAATTCTCTTATCATTTTCCAAAACATTTTAGCTATTCGTCGTTTTCGAGTAATTTCGAGAGAAACAACGGGTTTAGAAAGGACTAACAATCGCTTCGGACTTTATTTTATTTTTCTGCGTATTTATAATGCAATGATCGATAATATTATCGTTAGATGACAAATGCACTTGTCTGTTTTTAAAGTAAACTAATCTGCTTCGATCGTTCGATCTAGCAGTAGTTTCTCTTTTGAATACGAATCGATATTGAATATATACGCTTGACCATGAACGCTGACAATTCTATAGTATAAAGTAAATCGTTGGTCCGTCCATGATACGTCCTTGATACCTTCCTTGAATATTGCCCAGTGTTGGCTGGATACACAATGGTAAGCCAAGCTATGTTATTCCAGTAAAGAAGTTTGAGCGAAGCTAACAAAACCTATGGAAATTGTTTGATCGATATTTCGATCAAATTTATTTATTTTGTTCGTTACATTTCTAAAATACTTTTAATAAATGTAAAATGAATATTGCTCGCATGTAATTTTAAACGAATTGTTTTTAATTTTTTGCTTTCTTGTATCTTTTTTTTTTCGTTTCAATTTTTATTTTTAATGTGAAGTATCGAAACGGATATCTTGGTTGCGAACGTAAATATATTGAATATGTAATCACGGAAGCGTGCAAGCGAGCTCGGCAATTTTCGGACGATAAATCGGATCGAAATGCAAATATTTCGGCAGTAATAGTTTGTCCCGCGTTCTGCATTTCCAAAAGGATCGGGTATGCTAATGATCATTTGGTATGCGATAAACCGTCGTCTGAAATCGTCGTTGTACTTTTCGCTACGATTTCCTTCTAAACGTATTTTCTTTCTTACCACTATACGGTATAAAATGGTCGTAACCGAGAGAATATTACGGAGAACATATTTTCGCGTTTGCATGTAACAATAAAATATCTCGTGATACGAAGCAAAAATTGTTATAAAAATGTGAATAAAATGAAATGAGAAATTTATCTTTCGAATGATCGATTACATTGAATCATCGTTATTCGCCAATGTAATTTAATTCTCCGATTGAATTAATTTGATTGTTCCGATAGAGATCGAAATTTTCGAGTTCGGTTTGTTCGATCGATTTTGCGAGGACGTTATGAGTTTTTAAGAGTCCCTTCTTACTTACATTTATCTCTCTTTACGTCGTACCTACCTCGGTATTAAAGCTGGTAATCCTGTGAAGCCAAAGGGAAAAGGAGAGGCGTGAAAATCACCATGTCGAGATGACTGGACTTAACGAAATAGAAAGATAGGAGGATACGTGTATAGGTCTGAGAAAAATAAAAAGAAGAGAAAGAGAAAAAGAGTGAGAGAGAGAGAGAGAGAGAGAGAGAGAGAGAGAGAGGCATATGGGACACGGTGACGTTCCCAAACGAGGAGGCTGGTAATCCCTTTACTGCTGCAGGAGAAGAAGCTTTGACACTGACGAGCTTAGCGCTTAGAGACTTTTCTAACCGTGTCAAGCCGGCCTAAGAGAGACGGCTGTGTCGCGAGTCTTCCTCTCTCTCTCTCTCTCTCTCTCTCTCTCTCTCTCTCTCTCTCTTTCTCTCTCACTCTCTCTCTAACTTCTCAAGGACGACGGTCCGCAGACCTGATGGGTGGTGATCCATTCATTCCTCTAAAGCTCTTGGCAAGCGTGTTCGCGATCGAAGCCATAGGTGCGCCAGTTTAAAAAGGATCTTCTACTCTATTGGCTCAATCCCTTCTTCCATCGGTTATAGTTACGTTGAATTTACTATCGTAACCAAACAAAGAAAAAAAAAAAAAAAAAACAAAAAAGAGAAAGAGATAACGCTTGATAAAATTAAACGAATTCGCAAGAATTATTATCTGCGGTGGTATCGATCTCATGACTTTTTTTTAGAATGACCATCAAGTTGTTAGCTCGAAATTATGACGAGCGATATTCGCGTTTCTTTCATTGTGATTAATACATTGTCTTTTCTTCTTCTTTTTTTTTTTTTTTTGTATATTTTTATTTACTCGAACGAATTTCATCTTTTTTATCTCTTAACGAAATCCATTGATATAATTGTCGTAAATATTTGATTTGACAAGAAAGTTCAATCAACGTGTTTCAGCTCGTCGCTCATGAAAGAAGATTGTCAACCTCGGCGTCGCGAACAATGGCCGCGATGAGCTTAGGATTCATCGTAATGGTCACGCCTTGGACGATTCAGGAAGTCGTCGCAGCTTGCACCGGAAGCAAGCCTCCGCCGTTCCTTGACTTTCTTGCCACGTGGCTAGCACTTTCCAACAGTTTTTGGAATCCATTTCTTTACTGGTTGCTCAACAATCACTTCCGACGAATATCGAGGGAGTTACTTTATACGAAGGTACGATAACGAAAATGATCTGTACGTAGAATATGCATTTAATACGACGAAATGATATAGAACTTTATTCGAATGAAAATCATTCTTACATAGAAAAAAAATTATTTTCTTCTCGGGATACTTAATAATATAATATATTTATACTTTCGATCGATCAAGTTATATGGGATACTACTTACTTTTATGGGAAAAATGTCTCTATATATTAAAGTTAACTGATACGTAACGATCGAGGAGTATATTTACGGTATTAGGATTAACGTATGGACCGCAAGTTTCCGCAGGAGATATACGATCGGGTTTCGAAATTTATTATGGGATTATCAAAAGAACCGGCTACGTCGTATATTGAAATAGTGAAAGACTTTTATCGAATGCAAATAAATACTCTTGAAATTATAAGTAGTGGAAAAAGTGAAACGTTTTCCAGTGGAAGTGAAACTGCAATGAGAAACGATATTATTATCTTGGTACCATTCGTTAACGCTTCTGTGGTTTAATAAATTTTATCAATATCAATTCTATTGTTCTCTCTTCGTAATAATAAAACTGCATTAAAAGAAACGTCGACGTTAAATCCGACGTGTTTCCCTTTTCTTCTCTTTTTTCTCCTTTCTTTTCCTTTTTTTAATTCTTTATGAATAAATTTTAATCGTATATTCGAATCTTATTAATTTATTATTGTTTTTCTCCTTTGTTTTTAACCACGAAGCCATTGATAATGTTTACAATAATATTATTTAAAGCCATTATATTCGTACATATTAATTTGAAATATATTATTGTAAATATGAATTCATTGAAAATTTGTTGCATTTCAATCTGAAAAATAGCGAAAAATAAATGCGGTATTGTTTATCTGTACCGGAATTGCGAATGAGAGGATTTATACAATATCATAAAGTAAGCTCATTCGAATTTTTATCTTTCAACGGACTCGTTTCATCGAATCGCGAAATAAAGTATGCTTGGGGAAAATCCGTTACACGTGAGACACCACGCGTAAACACGCGTTGATGATTTTAAACATGTCAAAAGTATTTACTATTATTCTCGCTCTTTTACCATTGTTATTTTTTGGAAGAGAAGAAAACGTTAGAAAGTTAGAGTTGAAACAAACGTCTCGAAAATTTTTCTCATTTTATTTCTCGAGTAAAGAGAAAGAGAAATAAAGAGACAGAGAGAGGGAGGGAGAGATAGAGAAGAAACGAGAACAAACGTCGAAGGAAGAGAACTGAATAAACAAACATGAAAGACAAACAGAAGTTAAACTTCGACAGGAAGGAAATTCCTAGAGAATTTATTTAATCCGAAAGGGCGTTACCTTCGCTCGTTCGCGATACATTTCGTGAGTTTAACGATTTAACGACAACCTTCCACGTTTTTCTACATCCTTTTCCTTTCGAATTCAGTTCAGGAAATGAGGAAAAAACGAGAAACGTTCCTCTTGTATCCTGCCCCTTTTCCTTTTCTCCTTTTTCTCTTTCTCTCTTTCTCTCTTTCTCTCTTTCTCTCTTTTTCTCCATCCTACATTCAGGACAATGCATCTTCCCCTTTCGACTTTGCAGGCCATGAATTCCGAAACGGTCGTCCCCTCATCGTAAATCTTTCATCTTTGGAAAACCTGCACCAACCTCTCCCTCCCCCCCCCCCCCTCTCTCTCTCTCTCTGTTACGTTGGTTTATACGGAGCCTACACGATCGTATCGCGTGCGGTGCTTGACAAGTGGTCTTGCGCCGTTTCACCAGCCGATTTATTTGTTCGCAAACGGATAAGAGAAAGAGAGAGAGAGAGAGAGAGAGAGAGAGAGAGAGAGGGAGAGAGAAAGAGAGACAGACAGAAAGACAGATAGATGTCGATTGATTCTTGAAAAGCATCCTTCTCCGTTTCATCAGATAAAGAATGACATATTCGTATAACCGAAAAGAAATATAAGATAGCATGAAATGTGATTTATATGAAAGAGACTGTCCATTCTTGCGGTTTAACAATAGAATTATCGATGATAATTCGTCGATTGATTGATGTGTTCATACTTTCATATTTTCTCTTTATTTTTTTTTTCTTCTTCTTTTAGCTTCTTTGCAGATCAAAGCCATTGGGACCGAAACAGCATTGTTGTGCTACTAGTACCGGTGGCCTCGACGTTTGCAGTATCAGTGGAGTAGATTTGTCGGGTACGTGCTTGTTTTTTATTTATTTATTTATTTACTTATTTATATATATATATTTTATTTTTTTCTAATGATCCTTTTTTTTTACTCGTCATCGTGCAAATGTTTATTGGGAAAGTCTTCTTCGATGAAAAAGAGAGGAGTAAGAGAGATGATAGAAAAAACGTTTTGAATATTTCCGATCACCGAGCTAGAACCAATACCGATGTTATTAACGAAATATATATATATATATATATATATATATATATATATATATATATATATATATATGTTGCGCCAATGCTCGCTATGGAAACAAAGAAAAAAGGAAAAACTCGAGCGTTGTTGGTAAGAGCAGAGAGCTCGTTTACGCCAGCCGCGTTATTGATTCTCTCCTACATGTCTGGTCTATTTCGCGCAAAGTCACGTCTTCGTTGAGAACGTTAGAAAAAATTTAAAGGAATTTTGCTACTTGGCGAACGTATTGGAAAAGGTATTCCTCCTTTTACGAGATGGTTCGATCGTAAAACATCGCTAAATGGTTACTTGTTTGTTAATATGTACGTACGTACATACTTATATACGTGTATTTAACATAATTGTTGACAAGAATTATTGAAAAGTTTCTACGTAAATATATTTTCTACAATTGTCAGGGTCACTACTTTCGTACAGTTTCACCTCGTGTTAAATCTTTGAAGTATAGTAGTACTTGATATTAAATTTGAGTTTTTCAAGTAGAAAACACGATTAAGGTATTAGTAAGAAGTTGTATCTCGAACGTATTTAATTCACGGCGAGACGTTTGGTAGAATCGACGAGAAAGTTTGAGTTTAGTTTGTGACTTGCGATTAAACGAACGGTTCGTACAAACTGATAATAGTTTCGCGTGACCGCGTGGGAAGATGATCGAGCAACAAGTGTCATTGCATGGGATGACGTAAATGATACGAAACGTACATACATTTTATACAAAGGTACTCTTGTTTCAGGATTGGAACGTTGCTCAATGGATCGATGTTCCATGGCGAGATGTTCGTCCACGTCTTTGGCCAATAATCCATCGCCACTTCCATGGGAAACCGGACATATGATACGCGGTGACGTCACGCCCACGTGAGGTCCGTTAGAAAATTATTAATAATAAGTTTGTGATTACGAAAGTCGTCTAAGTTATGGGTATAGTATATTTTTTCTTTTCTGTTTTTTTTTTTTTTTCTTTTTTCGCTTTTTCACAATCTACTGGATCAATTCATAAATAAATTCTGTTATAAGTGGGGAATTTGTCACAAATAAAATAGGACTTATTTATGAATCGATTCGATGTTTGATAGTCTTTCGTTTAAGCCACTTTTTCGTAATTATTAGCAACATTAACTCGTCCACGGTAAATCAGTGAAATTTACCGTTGATTCTGATCCTATATCATTTCCTGTATTCACTTATGTACCGAGACGAGTTTACAAAGATGTTAACTAAATTTACTGGTTGATCAATTTGCTTTTAACGTCCGTCAACAGTTAACATTCGTGTCAAACGGCATATTTACTCGTTCTGTGAAACCAGCCAAATATACATACATACGTGTATATATATATATATACATATATATGTATATGTATGTACATCATTTATACATGTATCTATAAACGATAGATATGCAAATAAACTAGCCGATGAGATCAATTAGCAGTGAGAAAACACAAACGAACGAGATGGTGGATTATTGGAAATGTGAAAAACATTTTTTGTCAACAGGAAGGGATGCCGCCACGCAAACAGACGATCCGGGATCACCGGATCACATCAGTTAGTATCGCGTGGCGGCAGGATTCAATCTACTGATCCAAGGACAAGAACGACGAAGAATGTACGATGGCGAATATTCTTCGGTCTGGCCGACTACGGGTCTTGTTCCATCGTTAGGGGAGAGTTCCCATCAAGACAGGTCTTCTTCTTCTTATCACGAGAACAATGGGACGATCGAAAGCTCGAAGACTTGCCGACGTTCGCGACGAAAGAGACGCGTCAAATACGCGAGCTTTCTCAGCTTACCCGATCTTGTGCCGGACGAATTTTAGAGATAACGAGAAGGCACAAAATTTTATCACAGAAATTAAGTTATGTTCTTTTTATTTTTGACGAAGTGAATGTAGGCCAGAATTTATCGGATAAAAAAATATATATATATACATGCATATATATATATATATATATATATATATATATATATATATATATATTCGTATGAAGTTATCGTTCTGTTTTTCTTCTTTTTTTCTTATTTTCTTTTTTCTTCTCTTGCGAAATAGGAGAACTTAGATAGTAAGATTTTACGTCAGACGAATGTTAGACGAGTCTTTCATTCTTTCTTTTCTTTTTGTTTTGATTTTTCTTAATTTTACAAAGGAGAACGTAAAATAACATCGTTTGCCGGAGGAACGATAGAATATCTTTCATTTTCCTTTACTTTCGCAAAGAGAGAAGAACGACGATCTGCAAGATAGAGAAATTCGAAGGTAGTTCTCGTTCCTTCTATTTTTTCATTGTTGACGTTACTGCGAAATAAAAGAGGATCTTTCGTTAGACGGATTTTAGAAATTACGAAGAATTTATGATCTTACCAAGAAAAATAAAAAACAAAAAAGAACGAAAAGAGAATTTTATTTTCTTGTTTTTGCTTTTTAAAACTGGAATGTAGGATAGAGGATCTATTGGATGACAAAATTCGTAGGTAGTTAACCTTTCTTTTTCTTTTTCTGTTTTTTTTTTCTTTTTTTTACGAAATAAGAACGTGAAACGAGATTTCCAGCGATTGACAAATGACAGAGATATTTGTTAGTTCGTTTTTTTTTTTATTTCTTTCTCATTTTTACGAAGAAGGAGAAAGTAGGACAAGATCGGGTCCGCGGTGCCTGAACGGAGTACGGAGAGACCACGACGATAACGTCGGTTAATAAGTGTCTCTCTCTCTTTATTTATATTATGAATCTCTCTCGTGGAAGGAATTATAAAACGCACAATGTACATTTCTTGGAGTATGTAATATTAATGCAATGGAGAACAACGTCATAATTAGTAAATCGTAATTCGTAATTCTATGCAATCTCACGTCTTAAATGAGTCGTTGAGGCCATTTAAAAAGCAGTCTTCAAGTTACTAATCAATGTAAATCGTTTGTGGAAATCATTTTTTAGAAAATAATAAAGAATCCTATGGAAGTATTTACTTGATGCTGTGATATCGTTAGGTTTGTATCGTCTTATTAATTATCTCTTGTAATAGAAGTAGAAACTCGATTAGTTTAGTTTTGTTTAGTTATTAGTTAGTTTCAGTTTGTTTGTTTGTTTTTTTTTTTTTAAGATCTCTTCTTAGTTATTTTATTCCTTTTCTCTTTTCCTTTTTTCGAATTTATACGGCGACAACGATGTCGCGAAACTTCGAGCGTTATCTAACAGGAAAATTTTCGAACTAGCATTAAAAGCATCCACCGTACGAAAGTAATGCATGCAACCAGTGCATTCGTGCGTAAGCTGCTAGATAGCGCTGAATGTAAACACAGATATACACAGGTACACGCACGCACACACACACACACATACCAACATACTAAAATTTCTTTATACTAGTACGTAGGAATATTTCTTATCGTTAGAAATGTTCCTTTGAAAGGTGGTTCAAACATATGATCGTTAGATGGCGTTCAAAATTTGTGAAGTATAGGTATTACTTTTTATTTAGAGATTATTAAATAGTCCGCTTAAGTATATTCGATATTTTTTATTTATGAAACAACCGAAGTAAGTATTTACAGATCGGTACATAGTGCTGTTGTTTAATTGACATTTTTTAATGAATAAATGTTCGCCGTTTGATACAAAGGGAATCCTTGGTTGTTAAAGGAATAAGAACGATTAAATAAATGTGCTATTAAAAGCTGACGAAAACATTAAGATGGATTTTGTTTTGTACGTTCATAATTATCGTCTCGTTAAAAACGAAATATATAACATGGATAGTAATAGATTGTACACAAACGTGTATATATAAACATATGAATGAATGTGTTTATTTATAAAAGATCGCGATCGTTACAGATGCAGCGAGAAAACTGGTGAATTTGTTAAATGAGTAGTCTCATAATAAAATATATGTAACGACAAATCGATTCAAGGATAACAGATTTTCTCATAAAGACATTGTAATATTTTTTTTATTAATTTTTAATTTCTTTCGTCACGTAGACACGCGGAAAAAGGCAATTAATAGGCTTTTCATAATATTGATAGATGCGTAAAATCAAATCAATTTTTTATTCGAACCTGCTTCTATTACGTCGCATTATAGGTAAACAAGTGTTGATTTTTAAAATATATTTGTATTATAAGATTAAAAAAAAAAAAAATAAATGAAACTTGTCATTCTTTTGTATAAGTTAAGGATAGTCGTTTTTATATGAATAACATTTAGACGTGAATTTTTAATTGATTAACAAAAAAGACGTTCTAAATATTTAAACGTTTATTATCTTGTATACATCTTTATCATTCATAAAAACAGAATTATCAGAGGAATTCGAGAGATTGCGATTTACAATTCGTCTATACATTTTTCTCTTCGGTGGCAGTTTACAAGAAAAATACACGTTAATTAGATGGAACTATAGCCCGAGTACTTAACGAGTATTTTTTCAATGAAATCCCTTATTTTCTAAGAAATCGATTTTTCATCTGGACTCGTTGTCGGTCGTGATCTCGGACAGATAAATTCTTCGCTGTGGTGAAGCGCGTGATATGAAATACGTTTGTTTGTTTCTTTTTTCCTTTTAGAGAAAATTTAACACCTTTTCAATTACGATATACTCGTGAACACGCAAAAATATAAATCTCTGGAATAAAATCGTCCCACAGTGAAGAAATCGACTGTTCTTTCTTTTTTCTTTTTTTTTTTTTTTGTATTTATGTACACAACATTATTTTTGCAACTCTTTTTTTATTTTCTTTTTTTTTGTATTTTTTCTTTTTTTAGCTTTTGCATTTTACTTGCGAAGTTTTTTCGAAAGATAAAAAGATATCCGGACGATCGTCGTGCCAGAAGATAAGATCTACTGAGAAAAATGTAACACTCACAACCATCTCAATTTTTATTCGATAATTTAATCCTCCTATGTAGTTGTCTTTTTCTTTTCAAAAGGATCATCTTGAAAAGTAACCTACGGAAACGGCCTATGGATTGTTGGTTCATCAATTAAATTCCCCCACTTCTGGCCGTTTAAATATAGGTGATTTGTTTTTGTTCTTTTTTTTTTTTTTAAATCTATCAACAGATAATTTTTACATACATCTCGTATATAACAACGAAAAGAAACAAGTTCGGTCCCCGTTGCTTATCGTTAGAGGATTTTTATAATTTACTTTCTTACAGGGATGGCACATGTACTCAAAGACGGAAGTTATCGATAGGACATACGTGTATGTTCATATAAACACACATATATGTTTATACATGTAATATATATGTATATATAAATACGACGTGTCGCTAATCGAAATTAAATCCGAAGTAATCGACGGTGAAAGCGGTTACCCTGCATGCTAGGAATGATGATTTAATTAAAGGCATAGAAATTCCAGGACGAACTCCCTATTTTCCTGAACTTTTGGCCGATCATAAAAAAATTTTTATCGTTGACACAATTACCAGTCGTTTTTTTTTTTTAAATAATTTCAATTAACCGGAGAACGATTTATGTCGCGTAATAAACAATACAGAATTGAAAATAGGCATTCATTGTAAAAGCGATTAGAAGTAGACGATTTAGAAACCTCTTATTTCAGGATACGCGAGGATTTTCGCAATCGGACCGATTATTATATGTCAAATGTGTAGATTTTATCTTCGTTTTTTTATTTTTATTCGTTTAATTTTTTTTTTTTTTTTATTTTCTTCTTTTATCGAATAGAAATTCTACAGCACGATGGCTGAAATCATGATAGACTCCACGGCACATTCAAAAGATTTGAAACGTATTTTGTTTTAAAGTGCACGCTTACTCACTTACTCACTCACTCACTCACACACGCACACGGACACGCACACGCACGCACACAAACGTACTCACACATACGTACATACGTACTCGCATCAAAACGCTCACACTCGCTTTCAAATTTTTAATACAGAGAGTAAACTACTTATTAAACATTAATAGTATCTGTACAAAAGTATAGATTAAGTGTCTTTGTATCTATACAAGAAAGGCTGACGTTCGACGAACTTACGCATAACGTCTGTCTCTCGGTATAGTATAAAATCCATTATTACTTCCGATCGCTTATCTAATCGGAGTTTAATTAATTAAACTATACGTTATCTTCTTCTTTCTTTCCTTTTCTTTTCTTTTTTTTTCTTTTCTTTTCTTTTTTTTTTCCTTGGAATGTATCGAGAGAAGATGCTTCGATGCTAGTTATCGATCCGGTTAAGAGCAAAACGCAAAAGTGTAATCCTCTCGAAGCGATTAGAATATGTACGATCGTCTAAGACGATTATTATTAATATTATTATTATTATTATTATTATTATTATTATTTATTATTATTATAATTACTATTATTATTATTATTATTATAGTCTCTAAGTGTTTAGAATAAAAACGAAAGTGAAACAGCTAGGTTTATTAATACATTTATGATAATTAATTACGATCATTTTAATCGTCCCTTTTTTCTTTTCTTTTCTTCTTTTCTTTTCCTTTTTTCTATTTTTTTTTTTGGTTATTCATACGCAAGCCTTCTCTCTTCTATACGCATAAAAATTTATCTTTATTATATGTATATTTATTTATATATATATATATTTGTTTTTTTTTTCGTTAAATTATTTACAGCTTATCTGTTAATTAATTCGAGTAGAAGTTTAGGATGTCGACTCTATATAATATTGTCCAACCAACGACCCTGTGTGACTTTTTAAAATTCGTCGAACGTATATAAATACGTACGAACCTTTTGGACACACGTGTCTTTGCCGTTTCATCCTTCTCCCTTCTACATGTCTTTTAAAAAACACTTCGATATGACTCATTGTTTCTCACTTACAAGTTTGAATATTAAGCGTAAAATAGAAAAAAAATCATTGTACAACGAAGATGGAGGTACATACATATACATAAATGCATCATCTCACGTCGCTCTTAAAGATTTTACAGGAATGTTAGTGAGTTTATAAGGTATAGAATGTTAGATTCATTTCACGTTGCTATTACGAATTGTTCATTCGCGTTGTAAAATGTTTAAGAATATATCCGATTTCTTAATAATATATATATATATATATATATATATATATATATATATATATATATATATGTATGTATATATATATTCTTCGCACAAAAATAACACTGGAAGGATTTCATTGTCATGCTTCAGTCTAGAAGAAGGGAAAAAAAGAAAAAGAAACTAGCAACAATAAAATCAATCAAAACGAGCCGATTCTAAAACTGTTGAAGAGTTAAAAATGTTTCGCGTATTTCTAAACGAAAATCTTTAGCTTTTTAAGTTTCATATATATATATATATATATATATATATATATATATATATATATATATATATATATATATATATATATCGAAACGTATCGGAATATTACAGAAACAATTAAACTGAAATAGAATTTACCCGTATGCTCGAGAGCTAAAGTATTAGCTTAAAAGAATGTATTTTTTATTGGGTCGAAGTTTTTCGAAGCTTAAAGAACACAACGAACATCTTCGACGTACGATATTATGTGTGTGTGTATTTGTGTTCGTGTTTATGTGCGTTATGTATGTATATGTAGACCTTCTGTATAGAACATCGTGATTCCTAAACGCATAACGCAACTACGATGATGAACGATCGTTAATGTATTGCCGTCTTATCGAGTCAGATGATCGTAGAAAAAACGTACTAGATTCGACAACGTCATATCATCTAACGACGAAAGAGAGATACGCGATTAAAAAGATAACTGCTAAGTTTAGGCCGAAGCTTTCTGCTGATGAGCAGTGAAGATTGTCTCTGTGATAATAAGTTGCAGGTGGATGTTCATCGCCAGGCTTGCACCATTCGCCTCGAGCTTTTAGCTCGGCCTAAAAGAGATTGGAGGATTAATAAAGTGATTGATAGAAAAGTATAAGTCATTTTGATAGGGCCATTATTAATATAATTCTATTCTAATTGAACGTAGAGCAAGTTGAAATGTCTTACTTGACAGATATCTTTACAAGGTGGACATATTAAAGCTCCTTTATGCAGCCAACCATTTTGAATTATCCTGATTGCTATTTCTTGACCAGCGTGATAGCAGGTATAATTATAGTTTGCCACCTAGAGCGAAAGTAATGACATTTAATAATATATAGTTAGAACGTATCTACATGTAATAATATATACTCTCTGTCTTCGCCAGCGAAATTATTAATGACTTAAGATAATTGCTCATTAAGGTGGTGCACCGACCATAATATGCAGACGACCCGACTCGCATTTGTATTGATAGCAACCAGAACCCCAATGTTGCCATTGACGTGCCAATTTGCACGTTCTCTCCTCCCACATTTGATTAGTATGATCGAAGCATCTCGATTGCGATCCGTATTTCTCGAGAGCGAAATTTTTTTCCGGATCTAATGTGAAAACGTCAAAAATCGTTATTTACAATGTAAAAAAATTTAACGGAGTTAAAATTTACAACGTGAATTTTTATAAATATTCGTGCGTATAAATATACTATATACGATACTATATTGATTAGTACAGTATTATACTAACGTGGATTGTTATCCTCGTAAAGACAATGAGATCCTCTGACGACAATGTTTCGAGCTCGCCACGTAAATTCTTGGATATAAGGACAATAGTCTGCAAGAGACACCGAGCCACCGTAGTATTGTTCTTCTCCAGGTGGTACGTGTGGAATCGAATCGAAATTCTATTGAAAATAATAAAGCGATTAGAATGATATATAACTATAATTTAAATAAAACATTAAGGTATAGATATCTAATGTATACCTACTTGATATTTTTTTGGTAAGGGCTGAGGATGTTTTACCAAATTGCACAAAGCTACGGAACTTCGATCATCCGTACACTCAGTTTGCAATGGATCTTGCTTCACTTTATTGCAGAAAGGATGAATCGATTTCCCTCTAGAAAAGGAAATAAATGTCTTAGGAAAGTAATAGACGGTGTGAACCGTAACGAGATCTCGCAACGATTCCGTACATTTTTCAAAAGTTCTCCTCGTTCTCATCCCAAGAATTTTTATTACTCACTTTTGCTCTCTGCCGCTATTCCGTTAACCCGAAGAAAGAGATTTGAGAAAAGAAATATATAGTTATTTTTTTTTGTTTTATTATTCTTTTTTTTTTATTTAGAAAAGAGGTTGCAGACATAGATAGAAAAAAAATTGATAATTTAATCGTCTCAAAGTAATAATAACGATGATACGAATTTATTTCTTATAAAACTTGTATCAGATAGGAAATAAAAACGGAGAAGGTAAGTGAAAGGGACATCGAGAAAAAAACAAAAAACAAAATAAGAAAGAAATAGGAAGATGGATTTATTTCTTTCAAATCATTAAATGGAGGATCTCAGATCTCTCACAGGCAACGATTTTACGCGAGTAACCATAGTCGATTATTAAAGTGCACGATAATCAAGTTTCTTACGCGTTGAACAAGCAAGAAGCAAGAAAACGCGACGATGCTTTTAACGAAATAGGCTTTCTTTCGTAGAAAAACACGAAACACGAGGAGAAGGAATTCACGTCTCTTACCAGGGATAAGATTTCAATGTGAAAATTCAAAACATGGCCATTCCGACGATAACCATTCGAATACGGTGTCAACGACTTAAATTCAACGATGATACTCACGATAAACGTGACGATTTCGAGGATATCCATTCCTTGCAGGATTTCATAGCGAAATCGCAGCCCAAGCGCCTTCCCCAGCCGAGTTCTTGCGCCATCGAATAATTTGCACTGTACCAACCGGTATCCTCCATCAAGGCAAGCGTAATCCTCGAGTAAACTGGATTTTGAGTGTGCGTACCAGTCATAGCTTCGTTCTTTCATAGAACAAAGATTCTTTATTAATTATTTAACGTTTCGTCAAAAGGTATAACAATAATTTGTGTTCATAAATTGATTATCATAATTTTTTGATAAATAATTAATCGAAATATTGTTAATTACGATGACGTTTTAGAATTGTTCAACACTATGCAGGCGGGAGGAGACTACTGTGATCACAGTCCGGAAAAGTATTATCTGTAAAATGGATTTTCTTTTTATGTTTACAAAAGTGACAAATAAAATTAGATGTAATTAGTTAATGTTTTATTTACGAAATTAAGTTACTTGAAATCAATAACATTCGCAAATTATCAAGTTGATTGGCAAGATAAAAAATGTGGATCTGTGTTCGCTATACGTTCTTAAACGAGCAAAATCGTGCCCGCCTGCAAAGTATTAATAGAGTATCGTAATAAATGATCATACTAATCATTCTTTCGTATCGTAAATATTTCTAAATAAATAAATAAGAAATTATTCAACAGGATAACTTTTCGTCGCGGATCAATTAAATCGCGTTCAAAAATATAGTTCGAATTTTGGAAATTACTAACCTCGAAGACCCGCTTTTCCCAATGCGTCAAGGCCGTCCCATCCTCACCCTGATCTTCGAGTTCTGCACCCTCCAAGTCCGGGCAATTGAAGTGTGCTTGAACTTCGGCACGAACTCGTGGCGTTACGATCATTTGCATCGACCTCTCGACGTAACCACCGTGCACTTGCCAATATGGCCTCGTTACGGTCTTGATCGTGCTCTCGCTCCACTGATGCGTTTGCAATCTGCGTACATGCGGTAAATTATTACTTCCTTCTTCTTCCTTTTTTCCCCTCCCCCCTTCTTCTTCTCTCATTAATCGCGTTCGTTAATTAAGGTATTTTCGCGAGAGAGGAAAAAAAAAAACACACAGAAAACAAAGAACAAGCTTTGTCTATCTCTCGTTATGGAATTAATTAAAACGAACTTTTTTCCCCCCTCCGCGTATACGTTGACGTACTTCAGAATTTGAATAAAAATGAAGTTTTATCGTCGACAAAAGTGAAGGAGGAAGGAAGAGAGGAGGGAGGGAGAAAAAAGATAAAAAATGAAGTATCTGAAAATATTTCAAGTATTATAAGGACATTGAAAAGACAGTCGTATCCACCTTTTAATGAAACTGATATCTTGTTATCCATGGAGAAAAATATATATGGACAACTTCAATAATATTTCTAATCATCTACGCTAATCTCTAGTGACACGTGTAATATGACATTATTACGGGGAGAACCATTGGAGCATTGAAAATATTGCGTCCTACGTGACATGAATACTGGTGGTTCGAAAGTCGATTAAAAACCTCTGGAGATATCCGGAGAGTAATTTAATCGCATTCCTCTTGCTCTCTCTCTCTCTCTCGCTATTTCTTTTTATTTTTCGAACAGAATGATTGATACAGCACAGCAGTAGAAGGCTGTTTTCGACAGCGAGCCAGCCATCGCTTTTCATATTTCGACATGACGGATGTATCCGTGAATGGTCATTTCACGGAATACGAACACGAGGTGAAAAACATTATTACATTTGAATGTATACTCTCTCTCTCTCTCTCTCTATCTATCTATCTATCTATCTACCTATTACTCCTTTTTTCTCTCTCTCTTTCTATATCTATCTATTACTTCTTCTCCCTCTTTTTCTATCTATCTATTTCGTTCGTTTATATCTTGGAACGTTTACGAAATAATGGAAGCTTTGCGAAAATGGAAGGATATCGATCGCTGTCTAAAATTCTAAACAAATTGTTCCTTCGAGAAATTATTATAAGATGTAAAAGAAAGAAATATATAATGTACCGTCGATTTTTAATGAGAAAATTATACGATTCAAAGAACAACACGCGACGTATCGTTGATCGGATTTATAGAAACATTTATGAAATATTATATAAACGGAAGGTCTATATTTGTTCAGCTTTCAAGAAATACACGAAAGGAGTTACATATATGATAAATCTTGTAAAAATGTTTTTCTGGAAGATACTTTTCTTCCGATCAATATCATATTAAAAGGTAGGATATATAGATTGGAAGGTAATAGAATCAATCGGATAAATATTTATTTGGGTAATAATATTCTTCCGATATCGAAGAAAAACAGACGGTTAATATCGTTGTCAACAAGTTCTCTTATCGGAAAGATAGATGTGGGTATTAGAGATAACGTAATCAACATGGCTTTCATTGGAAATATTATCGTTAAATTGATCGTAATTGAAAGATAAATTTTTCTAATTGCGAGAGATACGAGAAAATATTTTCGGAATACTTTAAGGTGTTGGTATGGAGAATATTAGAAGCGTATAGACGTCGAAAATAGAGGGTTGAATTTTTAAAAACGACGAGATGTAAAGTAGCGAAAGAGAGAGAGAGAGAGAGAGAGAGAGAGAGAGAGAGAGAGAGAGAGAGGATGAGAAAAAAGATGAGACTAGAGTGGAAAACGTGAGAGGAAGAGAGAAAAAAAAAAGAAATAGCAAAAAGCACGATGGTAGCAACGACGTGTTCCTTGCTGCAACGGTTCGTTACGGTTCGTCGACTATAAGAGAGCGAGTAAAGCTGGAATTTTCCAATTTTAAAGGCAGATACACGGGAAAGATGGTGGAAGATCCGAGAGGGGGAAAGGGTTAGGAAAAAAGAAATGGAAGAACGTCGTCAGGTTGGATGATGGATCGCTGTAGCCACCGACGACATTGTTCCTTCTTGTTTCTTCCTTGGGAATGCGATAGAAACGTCAAAGTAATCTACACTGTCGTCTACGCCTTTCATTTCTACTCGCGTTTTATCATTTCATACGTGTTCACCATATGCTTGTCAACGTTCGTATAGATATCCAATTAAAACCTGTTAGATTCAATTAGTTCGAACTAGAAATTAGTTGAAATAATTGGTTACTATAAAATTCATCGATCATCGATTAAGGCTGTTAATTTGTTGGGTCAGTATTTTTAAACATTTATAATAAAATATTAATGAATAATATAAGTGACGCAATTCTGACGATTAATTATTTATACTGACCCAAATATTTGTGTATATATATATATTGACCATTTATTTAACAATATACTTACCATTAATTAATAAAAGTATTGATTAAATAAATAGAAGTGATCGATTAAACGGGAAAATAATTTATTAAAGAAATATTTTCGTTTATAAAGTTAAAGAAAAAAAAAAAAAAAGAAATAACTTTATCGATGAACGTTCACTCATAATAACGGTTATTCGTCGTAAAAAGCATCTCTTACTATTTGGGTATATATTTCATTATTTTCTGTTTTTTTCCCCCCATTTGTTATACTCACTTTTCATTCAACGGAGGCTTCCCAGTGTCAGGTCTTCTCGGTGTTCTAGGCTCACCGTTTTCATCCCTGTAAAAGGCGTAAAGACTGACGGAGAAACCCAAAGCGTGAAGAATTTCGTGTTTGACGGTGCTCAACAATGTTTCAAGTTCCTGAGGTTTCGTGCTGATACTGCCTGGGCAAAGATTTGCGTGTCCTGCGATAGGTCTGAAAAGATCAAATATTAAAACAATTAGCAATTAAGAGATTTAAAGGGCCCTTATCCCTATATACCTAGTGTCATTCAATGGATAATTTCTCTCCTTCTCTTGTATAAAGTTATTACGAAAATAAAAAGACGTCGTAAAGGTCGAATTTAATATATTATTCGTCACACGTGCCTCTGACGTATGAATTCAATTCACTACATTCGATCGATCGAAGAAATCGTAATGCTTTTGAAATATTCACGGAAGTTTGATAGATTGCTTTGGAAATATTAAATCACGTGGAACGTTCGATTCTTCTCCCGTTCTATACATACGTCCTTTACCGTAGGTAACTATATTGTTGAAGTAAAAGCTTTTCAATGGATAAATCGCGAATTGAAATTTCTCGTGACGAACGTATACTTCAATAATTTGTTCTCTAATGTATATTGTCGGTATACATATGTTATTCTATGGTATATCGGGAGAAAGAAAAAACATTAATTAAATCGATCGACGATGACTTAAATTCGAAAAAATTTTGTTATACATTTTACATATTAGATGTTACATTTTTGAACGAGAACGAAGAAACAGAAGTTATTAAAAATAATAATAAGAAGAAAGAAAAACGTCGATAGAAAAGTTGTTCGTTATAAGGAGGCACATTATGTGATAGACATAATTTTTGTGTAAATGACATAATGGAGGAGATTTCAAGGTCAAGTTAATTTTTTTTAAATATAATTCTATATATTTTTATTCATAGTACAATAATGGATTTGTTGTGGCAAATTTAATGACCTGGCTATATAATATCGTTTCGTGTGGTAAAGCCATAAATTAGTGGGATTGGAGTCACGTCAACGTGTATTGTATGTGACTTATTCAATCGATAGTATCATGGATGTGACACCCTACGAATCGATTAAATCGTACGCTATAGACATAAATAATGATTGAGCTTTTTATTTTCTCTTACATATCTTACATTTATCTCTTTTGCTTCGAACAGTCAATTTAGTGTATTAGCATGTCTTCGATAAATACGAAAGTCGACTGAGTAATAATTTTCGTTTACGAATGAAGTGTTTGTTTCATATTTTTCATTATTATTATTATTTGCGTGTTTTACAATATTAACGTATTAGTAGTGTGTTGAGCGATTATCAACATTGCAATGGCATGTTAAAATGTCTTTTTTTTTCTTTGATAGCTTCAATTCCCCGTGAGATATTCCATCGTCTCCGTTTAAATTTAACAATCTGTATAATTAATATATATAGTGCAAGGTAATATTGTATATAGTGCAACACGATGGAGACCTTATTTCATTTACGTCGAATGCATTAGGGAAGTCCGTTTCAGAGGAACAGAGTCGACACAAAGCGGCGTTTTAATGGCGCCATCGCGAACAGAATCGATAAACGTGAAGCTTATTGTAAAATGAAGGTAGAATATATATATATATATATATATATATATATATATATATATAAACAAAAAAAAAAGAAGAAGTAGAGGGGAAAAATGGAAGAAAAAGAGAAAAATAATAACAATAACAATAACAAAAAGAGAAAAATAATAGAATGGATCGTCGTATGGATCTTTGAAAAAATGTTCATGAAATCATTTCGAAAAATTCGTGCAATAATACACAAGATATCGAGTTTCAAATTTTTTATTTAATGTCTCGAACCAGTTTTATATACAACTTGTCGAATGCACGTCGGATATTCTCCGAAACGAATACGAGGGAATTTTGAAAAGGAAGGAAATTCGAATTTGACACGTTCGAGGATAAAAGAAGAGAGACAGGGAAACAAAGAGACAGAGAGAAACAGGGAGAGAGTGAGAGAGAGAGACAAAGATAGAGATAGAGGGAGAAAGAGAGAGAGAGAGAGAGAGAGAGAGAGAGAGAGAGAGAGAGAGAGAGAGAAGGAAAATCAGTAGAACGAGATAAACGCGAATATAGCGAAGCGAACGCGGTCTGTATTGAGAAATATTCTATTTCAATAAAGTGGTGTTATATTATAACTCGAATGCGCGAATCGATCATCGCAAAAATATGAACGGTTCGAAAGAGAGAGAGAGAGAAATAGAGAGAGAGAGAGAGAGAGAGAGAGAGAGAGTTAGAGAGAGAAGAGGACACAATGATGAAGAGAAAGAGACGTGTAAGGGGGAAATACGAGATAGTGGACAATACGCGTTCGCATCTGCCTTGCAAATCGGAGTGAATATTTAAATTCGACGTATCTATCAAACGTTCCAAATCGCTCCCTAGCTACATTCTATGTAACACCGTAGGGGCTCGCTTCAAGCGCGTCGGTGATTAAATCGCACGGCAAAATTTAATTCGACGTTAGGTTACATAGTTGAGAACAGAGCTTGGTTTATTCGTTGTTTGTAATTTTTCTATTGTCATGTTAAAGTTTCTCGCATTTCGTTCGTAAATAAAACATGTAACGTCATTATTATTCAAAAATTCTTTCAACATTTAAATCTCTTATCTCCATAACTTTCCCCTCCCCCCTCTGTTTTAACCCTTAATGTTACCTTTATAACATTTTTCTTAAATAAATACTTTTATTCATATAATATGCAATGCATACAAAAAACATTCTATTAATCGGCACTGTTTGTGTTTTTTTATTATTCATGGAAAATGTACTTTGTTTGTCTCTTTACAAACGCCATTTCGTATTTTAATCTCGAAGGTGATGACATTCTGTAGAGTCTGTTTTGTCGTTCAGTCTCAGGGATATAGGGTGGAGATATAAAGGGGAATTATACAAGTCAGACATAGATAGAAAGGGAGAAAGAGAGAAAGAGAAAAAGAAATGGAAACACACGCGCGCACGCTCGAATACACTCACCGATCCAACGCAGCTTCCTGTTGACAGTGAGCAGCATAAGCGACCGTCAATCCCTTGTGACATCTCTCAGTCTGCATAGCGGACACATAAAATACGAAGTCCGCGCCATCGATTCCGGGACCGGCTTTACTTCCTTCCGCCACCTGACAATTGTGACCCACTGCGTTGCAAATTCTGCACACCTGCGATCGCAAAATTCAAGGTATCAACGCGGAAATTCACGCCTTCCGCTTGAGAGCCGATCGAGTGCCGGCTAATAAATATTCATCGCCGTTATCGTTTCCTCGATAATTCATTTCTAAAACGTTCGTTATCCGATAAATTAATCGACGGAAGTTAGATATATCTAGGACGATTTAGGAGTATTGCCATTGTAACGATATCGCAATTAAATATTATTCTATCCTTCGTATTAATTATTATGAAAATTAAATTTTCTGAAAGATTTATCGTTTATTTTTGCACGAAGATATCGCGATTCATAACATCGAATTGAATTCTTTTGTCCGTATTAGAAAAATTGTGGGATCGATGGAAGAGCGCTTGGAAAATTTCGCAAACTCGCATACTCGAAAGAAAATTTTAATATTTTCAATATTTTCGAGAAATATTTATCATCGTAGAAATTTAGATATAAAATAAAAAGAGAAAGAAAATTCTTGTCTCGCTTACAGCACTCATAAACGATTTCGAAATCCGATCTCAACCGAGCTGAGGTACTTACTTGGGGAAAGGTAGAATAATGGCGACCGGGGGAGTGTATAAGCGAGAAGAGATCTCGCGCGATGAACGCTCATAAATAAGCGCTCAGCTTCTGCGCTAGTTCGAAGTAGGGTAACCGCGTTATCCATTAGCGTTACGGAGTGTAATAGTCGTAGTAGGGTAAGGACGAAGTAAATAATTTTGCGTAGTTCGTTAATCTTCTCTATGGAAGTACGCCGAGATAATAAGTTATTTGTCTTTAATTCTTCTCGGGCCAATTAACGTCGCTCAGTTTGCTCTTAATTTTTCTCTTACAGGCATGATAAAATATCTTTCGTAGATCATTAACGATTTTTCGTAGATCATTAACGAAGATCGATCGATTGAATATAATAGAAATAGAAAAAGGGGAGAGAGAGAGAGAGAGAGAGAGAGAGAACTCACTGGCGAATGAAAAAAAGAACTTTTAAACTTCGAAGTTCGAAATTAGATTTCGATGAGGCGATTTGTTAGAGGAAGCTTGAGTTTTTTTTTATTTATTTGCTTAATAATTCCCACGCGATCAGTCCGAAAATTAGAATTTGATTGGTACCTATATGTGCATTAAGTAATTACCAACCATATCCCGATTGATCAGTCAGTAGAATTTGGTCCGAAGTCGTAATGAGAGGGTTGTATCTCGCGTTTCGAGAAGCTCATAAATTAGTGGCTTAATTAGCGTTACTTCTCTGGGTAATGAGTAATTACTTACGTCAAGATGGTCCTCCGGGACGACCACCTCTCCGCACATGGTCGTTGAACGGCAAGTATCTATACAGTGGGTGTGATGATCTTGTACGAAGACCTGACTACTCTCGCATTTCCTAGAACAAGTAAATCAATAGTTTAAAAACTGGATGCTTTGACATGCGTATTAGTTTATTTTATAAAAAGGAAAGATGAAAAAGTCACAAGAGAATTCCGGGAAAAGCTTTTTCTAAAGGGGATGAAGAGAATAAAGAAATTTTACTTATAATCATAAAAAGATAGATAGATAGATAGATAGATAGATAGATAGAGAGAGCGAGAGAGAGAGAGAGAGAGAGTGCGAATAATAACAAAAAAGAGACTGAAAGGGATACTCGCATGGAACGATAAGCGATAAGAAACATTTACGGATTTTCGATCGACGTTTTGTAGAAACGAAAGTGCTGGGTGCTGCTACTACTGGTTGATGCTGCTGCTCCTTCTCCCTCTTTGATCTTATTGTCCTGTTCTCGAGTTTTCTCTGGTATTGTCTCGTGTTCTTTCACGTCGAGAATTTATTAAAGAGACTGCTCTTTCTTTGCTTTTTCTTTCTGTTCCTCTCAACCTTTTTTTTTTTTCTTCTTTCGCACGGACTCTCGAATAGATCTTAGAGACATTCACGTTAAGAAAGAAAAACTCGATTTTTAATTAAGACCTTAATTAAGCTTCTTATCCGAGAAATTCGAAGTTTATGTAATACGAACGACGCGACGCTCGAGTTCCAAAGTCGATAATTATAATCGAGACAGTCGGATAAATTCCTTCGTACGGTAGAAATAGTTCTGCAGACCTTTTGACCTTTCCTTACGGCTACGGGTAATATTCTCGGAAGAAAAGTTTTTGATTAATTAGACGAGAACTTTTTAATATAATGTACTTTTTATTTTCACCTCGATCATTGCCGAAGCTCGTAATTTTTATTTCCTTTTTTTTTTTTTATTTTCTTCAATCAAAAATACTTTATTGTTATTAAATATATTGTATTTATTTTATTAAATATATTTGTATATCATTAATAAATTGGGGAATATAGTTGTTTTTAATTTTGTTAAAATTTTTATGCTATTGTCGAACAATGGAATTTTACAATCTTGTAACCAATCAGAATGGAAAATTTTATGAAATTGATAGTCAAACTCTTCGTTTTCTTATGAAAGGATAAAAGTGGTATCCTCCTAGAAGAGATCTTAAGGTAGGTCATATTCGAAAGGAGAGGTGAGGAGAGAAGATCGATGCGTAACCAGAATATCTCTCGACGGGTCGAAAATGGCTGCTGTGGGACGATATTGACCAGAGGATGTATACTTTTATAGGATAGAAGTAAGTACATACTATATACGCAGAAAGGGATGACGGTTGAACCAAAGAAAAAGAATAAAGAGGACTCCAGGGAACGAAAACGGACAGAGTGGAACTACTAGTATTAAAAGAAAAAGAAGAAGAAGAAGAAGAAGAAGAAGAAGAAGAAGTAGAAAAAGGAAAAGTAAAAGATGCACTTCGCTAAATAAACGTCCTAGCTAGCTCGTGTTTGAAGACTTTCCTAGAGAGACGTAAACGTTGCAGTATGAATTTCCTCGAAACTTACACACACACATACACATAGAGGGAGAGACAGAGAGAGAGAGAGAGAGAGAGAGAGAGAAACACACAAATATATCGATCTTTACTTTTCGATTAATTAACAAATACGAAAACTGGCAACGAGTTAAACGTTATTTTCCAGACCTTCGAGAAATTGATCGATCTATTATCACGTATATTTCATCATCTCTAAGGTTACTAACCAATTTCGAACTGCTTTGCATTCGAATCGATCATTTGATTAATAATAACGAATACATTTCGGTATATGTGCATATCTCACATGTTCGATTACTTCATTCATAAATGACATTTTAACATCGCAAAACGAAGTGATTTGTAACGGCGAGTAAAATCGCGTATATATGATATATTCAATTTGCGAAAACGCTTCATGCTTTACGACTATGTCAACCGCAAATATTTTCGTTAATGGAGGGAACGTATCGTGCTGTTTGCATAGCGTTAACGTTGGGTCGAAATGATTTTGGGTACTTCGCTAAAATCACGGTAAAGGCGTCGTCTTGTTTTTTCGAATCGAATACGTCGGATGCTAGTAAGGAAGAAAAGTCGAAGTTGATGGAATTGTAAAAAGTTCATCGTATTTGGAATTTAATTAGAACGGAAGGGATATATAGTACCTAAATCGTAAAGTAGATCGCTTTAATTAAAATCGATGTTCCCGGCGTTGATGTTGGTGAGGTAACTAACGCGCAAAAATGGAAAGGTGAAAAAAAAAGAAGGGGGGAAATGGGATTTCGGGTTTGGATTCCAACAGTTTGGATCTCTGTTCGATTCGAAAGAATTCTTTAAGCGGATGCGCTTAAAAATCTAATTTCGTCGGAAGGTTCAGACGATTATTAAATTCCTCTCGTCGTACTTGGAAATTTTGCTCGTCGTAACAAACTTTTAATTATTACGCTTTCTGAATCGGGAATCTTTTGAAAGAGACATCGAGAAACTTTCATTAACTCTCGGACCAGTTGAAACACAATAGGCAACGTAACGTAGTGCCAATGTTGGATCAAAGAAACGATCGTAAAGGGGCTTTATTGGTTTTATATATCATCTTTTTTATATCATTCGGGTGTACTCCGTACGACGTATATACGAACGCGCCTAAACAATCGTTTATGTTCTACTTAAGATTTTTTTTTCCATCGTATCACACGGTCCTTCTCGATCTTTATCTCGGGCATATCGAGGTTAATCTTGAAACGAGTAAAACGTTTAGCGAGTAAACATTAAACGAGCAGCCAGCTCTCGTGGCAAGTGTAATTCCCTGAATCCACTTACGAGACTCACCCTACGTCCTTTCTCCATTTTCTCGAGACATTTTAGACTAGGGTAGGCCGTTGGAACTAAGAAACTGCGATCCCTTTCGGTTTCTCGACGGAAGACAAACTCGCGTAATTTTCTTCGATAAGCCGATATCGCGTCGACTTCTGGAGACTCCTCGAAATTGTAAGATTCTATCTCGACGCGAATTTATCTCGATAGAGATAGAGAGAGGGACTGAGAGAGACAGAAACACAGAGAGAGAGAGAGAGAGAGAGAGAGAGAGGGAGAGAGTGAGAAGAGAGGGTCTAGAAGAGGCCTTCTACGTTCACTCGCTACTCGTCTCGTATATTCTCTTTGAGATCGCTTCGTGAGGGTAATGTTCCGTAGATTTCGTACGTTTATGTATGTATGTATATATATATATATATATATATATATATATGTATGTATGTATGTATGTATGTATGTATATATGTATATATGTATGTAGAAAAGAGAACCAAAAGGAAAGTAGAGGAAAAGAGAAAGGAGAAGAAAAGGTGCTTGATGCTGAAGAAGAAGGGGACATACTCTAAACGAAAACGGTAAATTGCCTGGAAACCGCTCGAGTATTTACAGAGGACGTCGTTTTCCCGCTATGAACTAAGCCGCTCAATTCCGAGACTTCCGATCCGAGCCTCTTTCCGCCGCCATTTCCCGAAATCGAACTCTTAAATCTTACGATATTTAAGTCCTATCTTTTTTCAACGATCTAGCAGGAGAGACACCGCGCGTTGTGTATATTCTAGCGGTATCTAAGGAGGTGTCATAAAATTTGCAGATATTACCATGGCCGATTTTAAAATTAAAGAGAGAGAGAGAGAGAGAGAGAGAGAGAGAGAGAGAGAGAGAGAGAGAGAGAGAAATAATTTACTCCGAAGAGACGTTTGATTTTTGATGTTATATTTTCAATTAGAGATAGTTGACGATTTGGGATATCGTATGATTCTAATTTTTGTTGATTTTGTTCTATTTTAAAATGTTCATATCAATTCTCTCGCGAATATCTCCTGTATATCTTGTAAACGTGATAATGCTTTAGAGCCACATTTTAGCTATCTCTTTTCAAAATGTAAGAACCAAGTTCGTTCTAGCATGAAAAAGCTTCGATATCGATAGCACCTCATCGTCGTTGTCGTCACAAGCTTGAAAATCCGGATCGCTCAGCTGCTTTTATCCGACTCACCGAGCGTAATTTCTTTGTAATCCGCGAAGGAAGAGCCTCTTTCTCGAGCGTGGAGAAAAATTCAGTGGGAAGGGGGGTTGGGTGGAAAGCGTTCGGAAAGCTCCGTTGGAAGTTCGTCGTTAGCTTAAAAGAGCAGAAGCGAGCTTTTCAAAAGCATTATCACTCGGGCTTGCACTTACTCCAAGCTTGCAACATCGAAGCTGCTGGATTTGTCGTCGGTGACACGCTTTCTGCATTATCGAGAAGGCTCGCGTTGACGGAAGACTTCTCACGGCTGTGTTCCTTCTCCTCCTCCTCCTCCTCCTCCTCCTTCACCCTTTCCTCCTACTCCCCTTCCTCCCCTTTTCACCAACTTTTGCTTTTCCTATCTCTCACCATTTGCGAATTCGCACGTAACGAAATTCATCCGATAATAATGCCGTTCGAACTTTTCAATGTCGCGTCAAATCGCGTGTTATACTACTTAATGTTAAAACTATCGAAGTATTTAAAACTGCTTTACGATTTCTTGATATCGAAGTACGAGTGCCATTTGAAAAGTTCGCGGCTTTCCTTCTTTCTTTTTCTTTTCTTTTTCATTTCTTTTTTTTTTTATGTTCACGTAAGTTTCATTCTTCAAGTGAAACGTATCTTAAAGGGAAAAAGAAAAAGTAAACCTGGAAATTATTCAAGTAGCCCTAATAATATTTAAGATAATCGTACTGATCGTGCTTTCTGATTTTTTGTTTAATAATTATAAAAACCGTAGCTGTTAAAGGGATGACAATTCAAAAGCCGTTTTCATATAATTCTTATCAAAAAGTAATGTAACTAAAAATAATATATTTCGAGTATAATTAAATGATAAATAGAATTGATATATGTATTATTTGCTTTTTCTTACCTCCTTAAAACGTAATTTCAGTTTTACGATTGTAATTATAATAAACAATTCTTCTAGCATCTTTAATTTGATCTCATAATACGTTTTGCTATATTCAACGATAGATATGGTGTTAGATGATGAATCGTACCAATTAAAGTATAAGAAATAATTCAAATTTTGTACTTTGTAAGATTAAATCACCATCTTTACGTATTATACGCGATGGCATAGGAACGATAACTCGTATCAAACGACCGGATACCAAAGAGGATTATTCGAATCTCCATAAATCGTTCACGAAAGAGAACACGATTCGAAAGAGAACGCGATTGTAAAATGGGAGGAAGGCAAATCGACGGAGAAATTTATACGCGAGCAAACACGCTGGCCTTTCCATTTCTGAATTATTGATTACGATACGCGTAACGCGCGTACAAAATCAGTTGTATCACCTTACTCATCTTTGCACTGAGAATTTTTTAAATCCCTTGATTCGTAACACGAGAGAAGCATATCGTGTCTGATGCCCGATTTAGAAATGATGGAATTGTACGATCGGAACCGATCTGAAATTTATCGACGACGATACGCTTCGACGGAACGTGACATTGCATTTATATTCAAGATAGCCTGAATTTTCTATAGATATACTCGGTATCATACGAGGAAAGAGAGACAGAGAAACAGACAGAGAGAGAGAGAGAGAGAGAGAGAGAGAGAGAGAGAGAGAGAGAGAGAGAGAGAGAGAGAGAGAGAGAGAGAGAGAGAGGGACAAAAAGGAAGGAAAAAAAGAAAGTGGAAGGCGAGCAAATAAAATAATTAGCTAATACTTTAATCGTGTAAAAGCTTATGCGTGACCTGGTTAAAGCACTCGTCTCATCGCATTTAGATGGTCGAGTTTCTTTAAGCCTGAAAATACGCCTCCTCTTTCCCTTTTCCTTTCTTTTTTTTTCTGCTCGCTACATCGACAAAATTTTTTTCTCTCTATATCTCTGCCTATATTCCGTTTTCTTTTTCTGTTTTTTTTTCTTCCTACATCTACAGTCTGTGTACCAACATATCAGCACAAGGAAATGTTAAAACTCTAAAACAGTAACGTCGTTTCTATGGTATCTATGTATATTTATATGTAGAATATTACAGCAGTATGTACATAAATCCGCAAGACGCGGAATGATGTTTATGCAGGTGACGGTAGGGCAGTATGGTCTTAGAAAAGGGAGAGAGAGAAAACCTTGATATTTTTCCTTTGAGAGTGGAAATCCGGTATGCCCGTTTTCTTTCACTATTTTTCTTCAAGACCACAATAGCATCCGTGCGATAACATTCGCATAGAGAAAACGCTAACGCAAAACTTCTGACGTCTTAAGCATTTCAGAATAGCGCATCTTCTTTCCAAGAAAGATTTATGAATACGCGTTTCTCGGAGATACATGTGAAATGGGGGACACGGATTGGAGGCCGACGTGCGCTGTATACATACATACATACATACATACATACATATATATATATATATATATATATATATATATATATATATATATATATATATATTTTATATGACATATCTAATGGGATTTTGGTTTATGGTGGAACGCAGATTAATATTCTATATGTATATGTGTATGTAAATGTATATCAAATATATCAGGGTCATGATCGATATTATATTCACAACACCATTGAAATAATTTAAAGAAATTCTCGTCATAAAAAGGTATAACTTTATTCGGAATATAAAATCGTGTAATGACAATAAAAAAAAAAGTGACTGGTTTGATCGCTCGAAAGGAAAATTAAATAAGAGTTATAGAGAAAGAATAATGAAAAGAAAGTAAGTGAGTGATAAGAAAGTTATTTAGGAAAACGGCGAACTTCTGTGTCCGACATATAACTTGCACTTATTACTTTTTACGAGAACAGAAGGTCTATTAGATTAGATCAATGATGTGATCAGCCAGAAACTCTGGTCAGAAAATTGCTTATTAATTCGAGAATTTGATCAAACGAAATTACTATATGAAATTATTTTAAACGAAAGTTTACCGCAATTGAAAGTTTAGAATTCGTTTAAAACGAACACATATTGGAAAAGTATTCCCAGTGTCGTTTTTATCGCACCGACGAAAGGTTAGTGCACGTGAGTTTTAGTGAAACGGAGGAGATCAATTCGCCAGACAGCAAAGTATATAATAAATTCTTACGAAGGAATTAAATTTGATTTAACTCGATTTACCTTTGGTTCTCTCACAAGATTACCTACTTTTGTTCGTTTTAAAATACGATGTTAAAGTACGAGTTTAACATTTAAAGAGTTCCAAATTTACTTCCTCGAACGTATTAAATAATCTAGCGATTTGGATATTTCATAAATAATTTACTTGATAAAAATCGTTCAGATGATCAGAATAATTATTGTTTGTTTTAATCTAATATAAAATTTCGTTCGATTCTTGTTTAAATCTTGTTTAATTTAAATCTAATATAAAATGTGACTTTTTGTCTCGTTATGTTACGTTTTTCATGGTTTCGAAGAATTCAATGTGCAAAATGGCCCATTCAGTGTACGTATTATTATAAACGCGGAAGAAGATACACGTACGTAAGATTTCGCGAATAAAACTGGAAAAGGATCGGGTTACTTCGATAAATCATTGCAAGGGGAATCAATTTTCGTCAGAGCTCCGTTCTCAGCTTAGGACGGAAGTTACAGGGCGGAAGTAAACAGGATAAATGTCCAGTCATCGGGAAGAAGATTAATGTATATTCGAGGAACGTACGACGTTACTTGCAAGGGACAACGGCAGGGAGACAATAAGGGACCGTTCTCGAAGACGAACGTCTTTCGGAACAACGAAAAGACTCTTTCATCGTTGTATCTAAAAAGAGATGACAGAAAAATATAAAGAAAAAAAAAAAAAAAAAAAAAGAAACAATGATCCCGATCGATCGATTCCAGGACACACATCGTCTCGAAGCTTGATCTTTTCTTTTCTTTTCGTTCTTTTTCTGTTCTTTTTTTTTCTTCCCTATCGTCATATTAAAAATGATACATCTTCGTAATAAATAACGAACAAGAAAATATCGTTATTATAATATATATTAAAGGAACTCTCTTCGTTCGAAAGACAGAAGAATCCTGATTCAATACCTTAATATCTAAATCGTTTTCTCTTACATGGGTTTGTCGTTTGTCTCCCAACAGACGTGTCCCTGATATGGGGTGGGGTGGGGGGGGGGGAAGAAAGGAACAAAAATAGAAGGTAAGATAAAAAGGAAAGAAAAGGGAGGGTGAAGGGGGAGGGAACTCGATCAAGGTAAGGCAATAAAACGATATTAAAATTTGCGTTGAGCGATAGTCGGGTAATTTAGGATACAGTCCAGGTTATCGTAGCCTGGTAATCCTTCTTTTTCCTTTTATATGTACACCGTATTCGCGATAGCAAACGGATTTATATTTCCATTTCGAAATTAAAAGCATACAAACGACGTGAAGATTAAAAGAGACGGAATATCTTTGGACGGATAACGACACGAAAAATGTATAAAAGAGCTTGAGAAGCAGTATCATAGGAGGGATCGAGCGAGGGGCAAGGGAATGGTTGGCACGTACTGGTAAGTACGTATGCAAAGCTGTTAGCGAATGAAACGTATGATAGGAGGGGAAGATAGAATTTAAATTCAAAGAAAAGCGATTCGAGAAGTCGGTTAATCTACTTTAATGAGGTCCCAACGTATAGGAAATAAAGAAGATATTTAAGCGACGTTGGTTACCTTGTTAATCCTCGAAAGAAATAGTCGTCTTTAAGGTTGTTCACCCACGGTTTTATAATGGTTTATGCCAACAACGATTACGGACGTAATTATTTATCGATTTTAATGTAGAATGTCTCATTTTAAATGCAAAGGTTTAAGGAAGAATATGGTTTTGTCGAATTTTTCGTGTAGCTATTATTTTTTAAATAGAATGAAAAAATGTCCTGTCAAAAAATGGTTGTCATTAACAAAGTAATATATATATTACTGTGTGTGTGTGTGTGTGTGTGTGTGTGTGTGTGTGCGTGTGTGTATGTGTGTGGAAGCAGAGTATAATTAATATTTAAATTAAAAGTCATGGAATCGTTTAAAATTATTATAAAGTTAATAACTTTCACTTAAACGATTTAATTTTATTCGTACGTGCGTGGCGGTTACATAAACATTTTCAAGATTAAGTAGTTGCAGGTACGTGTTATTTATAAAGCAAGTATGTCAATGACTTCGATAGTTTTTGAGTTAATTAACTTTCGACTAGTAAATATGTAAGCTCATTTTTGAGGATCTGTCAATACTTTTGTATTCTGACGAACAAACTTCAAAAATCACTCTTTCCATACGGCCAAATTTTAATAATTTTTAATTTTAATAATGTTTTAATTATTTAAATAAATTTTAATGTACACGGAGTACGATAAAAAAATATTTTTAAATAATAGCATAATTAGTTAAACATTTCGAAGCTTGTAACATGCATTACATATAAGAGAGAATAAAAATTAATATTAAATAGAATGAAAATTTGTACGCGCGCTCGTAAAGCTCGGGCGCTCGTTGCCCGTTTACGTAAACAAAAGTAAACTTTTTAGTAATTTTGGTTGTGTTATAGAAACAGTTCTTTTTTGTATTCCGTCGAGTAAACATCGAAGCGGTCTCTTTATTAACAGATAAACTTAAATAAATCATAATTTCAATTATTTTAAAATTATTTAAACAATTTGAAACGTGTTCGGAGTATAACAAATTAATATTTAAACGATAGATAGCACATTTATTTAAAAACTTCATAGCTCGTAACACGCGTTAAATATAAAGTAGAATTAAATTAATATTTAAACAGAGTTACAAATTTTATGCGACCTCGTCGGCTGTTTCCGTAAACAAAAGTGAACTTTCCAATGACTTCGATTGTCATTGAAACATATACTATTTTATTTAATAACATTGATACTAATAATTTTTCTGTTTCAGAACGTTGTTGCAATCGCGCGCTTGTATCGAATGTTTGTATCGCTAAAATAAAAATTAAAATATCGCGAAGTAGGAGTGTTTATTCGTTCGTGTTGCACAATTTAAAGAAAAAGTCCACATACATCGATTGTGTTTGATGCAGCCGTTAGAGTCAGTACTCGTTCGCAATGTTTTTTTTTTTTTTTTTTTTTTTTTTTTTTTTTTTTTTTTTTTTTAACAGTATCACAGGCTATTTATAAAAGTCAGTAGAGTTTCGTAAAGTAAATTCAGTTTCCGTCCGTTAATAGATAACTACCGCGTATTATAGTTAGTGCAACACTGAAGAGAATCTCAACCAACTTAGATATCGACTTACCTCATTTTTAGCCACTTTTGAATCATCCACCCTCAACCTAAATCGTAGAGGTGTTTTGAAACTACCGCAAAACTTTACAAGTACTAAGTGAATTCTTAAGTCCTTCTGATCACTCTATGAGGGGATCATGTTGGGGACGAAAGGTCCGAATCAGCACGAGTGATTGGTTGTAATTGATTAGTAGAAGAGCATTGAGTGACCACGAGTAAATTTCTTCGGAGATTTACTCGTGAATGGTTCCTTATTTTTTTTTTATATATTTATTAGATTAGTATAGGCTCTTCTTGTTTTATACGCGTTTTTAATTATTTGAAATTTTGAATATTTTAAATATATTTTTATAGATTTTTCAATATTTTTCTCTTGCTAAAATATAGAATTTTATTCTTTATTTCTTTTGTTTTTTATAAAAATAAGTTCTCTTAAAGAAATTAATAAATTAGATTCATTCGATATAACTTTCACAATATATCGAGTTCTGAAATAGTTCAAGTTAGGAATATTTGAAAATAACATTTACACGAAAATAGATTTACTCACGATAAAAGTGAGTAGAAAATGAGAATCAACTTAATTTGATGGATATGAGAAATAGAGCTCACGATATATATTCAAAATCGACCTTGTTGAATATACACCCGTTAAAGTTTATATACGGGAGAAAATACAACCTTTCTATTAGACGAAACGTAGGACGGTTCTTTTCGATTAAATAAATAGATCTGACGACACTATCGTTTTAAAATTAACGGCAGCGAACATATCCCGACTTAAATTTTTATACGATAGAAAATACAACCACTCGATGAGATAAAATGGTGAACGATTCTTTTATACTTTTCGATTAGATTAATGGATATAGCGAAACTATCGATTTAATATTATCCACGTTGAACGGACACATGTTTAAATTTCTTTATACGAGAAATCATAAAAACTTTTCGATAATATGAAACGCTGAGCAGTTCATTTATCCTTTTCGACTAGAAAAATAAATCTGATTGTATACTATTTGCTTTAAAATCAATTGTGTTGAACACACACCAGTTGAAATTTTTATACGGAAGAACATAAAACCTTTTAATTACAAGCAATATAGGAAGGGTCTCTTTTTACTTTTCGATTGGATAAGTAGATATCCACAGTATACTATCGATTTTCTATACTGCTTTCTACCAGAAGGCATTGACCGCGATCCAGATTAGATTTTATTTTAAAATAATAATTATTCATAAGTAGATATCGTTGTTTTTTTAACGATTAGTTAAACGGTTAATCATAATGAATGGAAAACTTACGTTAAATTTCTATATAAAGGAACACATAAGCTTTCGATAAGATAACATATGGAACTGTGCTTCGCTACTACTTTATACAGGAAAAAAATACAACCTTCCAATCAGATTATAAATAATCTAGATAGTTAAATTTTTTATGGGAGAACTTTTCGACGTATTGAGACGGAATCGATATAACGAACGAAAAGTGGAAAACGGATTTATCCAGATGCAATTAATGAGAAAATAATTATTTTATTTTAATACGAATAAATTTTGAACTCGGAGTCGTTGCTTTCGTTTAATATCAATAGAAACGGACAGTAGGCTTACTTTGATAGTTATAAAATCAATTTTCTTTTGTATTCCAGCTGAGATTAAAATAGTATTACCTTTAATGATTTTATAATTATTTAAATCCTTGTATCATATACATATGATATAACTAATTAATAATTAAAGAATAAATAATACAATCGTGAAGTAGAGCTAATGTCGATCGTGATAAAAAATTCATCTTTAATTTATTATTTTCGTCAAAGTTTTTCAACATCCTGGGGCAGGATATTTGGTCTCCAGAAGCAGTAACCTCCACGTGGTGAGATCTGGGTCAGTATTACTGGGCGATATAGCGGAGTCTAATTGTTGATCGTATAACTCGGGCGAATGGCTACGTATTTCAGTATGTTATCAAAATTTTTTCTTTCTTATTCGAACTAAATGTTAAAGTATTTACACTTTACATTGCCAATGATATGTCAATAGATAAAGAAATCAAATATAACAAAATTCTAAAATAACGTCTCAGAAAAACGCACTATAAATTTCTAATCCCTTTGTTCTTTTTATATATGCTTATTTATTATCATTTATTCTTTATTATTCACATTTATTCTTATTTATTTTTATGTACGCTTTTAAAATTAAACGTAATATTTTCTACTCTACTTATGTTTTCCATCATATCAACATATTTCGCAATTCAAGTTATTCATTAGCGATTTACTTTCTAGTGTTGTTTGCTATTATCTTTTATACATATGTTATATTTTATATGTTATATGTTCCATCGCAAGTAATATCGAGCTAATGGCTACTAAAATATGCTTTAGCTGTCTGTATAAGTAATTAACTAAAAACAAAAAATATATAGTCGGTACAATTTACGAACACTTTTCAATTAATCTATCTTCAGAGAAATACAATCCGGCATATGGTTTTCTTCTTGCTTTTATAAAATTTACTACTATTTTTGCCGCATACAAAAATTTCTTTTAATCGATTGTAATATTACGCGTGAGAAGGATATAATTTATATATGTTTATAAACCGATAAAATAGTGGGAACAGTATTATTCTATTGCGCTTGTTGTTCGTATTTCGTCAATAGTCTGTCGTTGAAGTAGCATAAGCTGTTACAAACTTAAGACGGTGAATAGCCTTAAGACACTGCAGAAGAGGAGAGCGAAATTTTTTTTATTCTTCTTTTGCATACTCTCTTTCTCTCTCACCCATTTAATTTCTTTTGTTTGTAAAGATGCTATTCGCGGTTATTAAAGCAAAATACGGGAGACGAGAGAGTGGAGAAGCGCTCGAAACAACATCGTCAAGATTCGTAGATCCGACTTGCTGGGTATTCGTCGTCATCACCCAACGTGCCGGTAACGACGTCAATTAGGACGCTGTACGTCATTATCTCCATTTTCTGAAAGCCACCTCACTTTTCTGCGTTACCATCTCTTTCCCCTTTATCTCTCTCTTTTCCTCTCCCTCTCTCTTCCTCTCTCTCTTTTTCTCTCTCTTTACCATTTTCTCAAGCGGAAGTGACGTCGGATCGATAAGAAAATTGGATGAAGGGAGGGAAGTCTTGGAACGGAAAGTAAGATGGAAAAGGACGGGTAGTTGATCCGCGAGTATAATTGCGTCTTTCGACGTAATTATTTGCCGACATAATGGCTTTCCCTCGCCCTAGAATACACGGGGAAACGTTTGCATTTACTTCCGGATAAGCTCTCCCTCTTTCTTCGAGAGA
>OU426997.1:4352512-4417512 GCA_911387935.1 Dolichovespula saxonica
AATTTACGCTTGATTCTCATGTGACGTTGTTTTATAATAAACAAAAACAAACTTCGTTTGGGGATTCATTAAGCGGAACACCGAGTTTAAGGTGACCAGCTCAGAGAGCAGAAATACTCTTCGTTTTAATTCGCGAATCAAAACGTTTGTCTGTCCACGCTTGGATGCTATTCGTATACGAGGAAGAGGAAGCTGGTTTTCTCGTATCGAGAGAGAGAGAGAGAGAGAGAGAGAGATAAATAGACACAGAGAGACAGAGACAGAACGAGAGAGAGAGAGAGAGAGAGAGAGAGAAAACAATCCTTATAGGATGAGCATGTATCCGTAACACGTAAAGGATAGGCGCTGTGTGTATGTGCCACCATAAGAACCCTTCGTAATCCTCCAGAGCGAACACAGCTTGTCCTTGAAATTATGGGAACGCTTTGCGTCACGACAAATCTTGTTCTCCCGTAGGAGATCCTCCGAACTTAATCCCTCTTCCCTTCTTCCCTCTTCTCTTCTTCCCTTCTTCCCTTCCCTACTACGCTTTCCGTCTTTATCCTTTCCTTTTTTTAATATAGCACCATATTTTTATCTCTCAGATTTTAATGGCGTTGAAAGCGATACTTCCTTCTTCTCGTGTAAAAGAAACGTGAAATTTTATCTGAGACTTTCGTCTTGGGATTATATACGGGGACTTAATTCTATGTTTAATATTTGATCGTTTGTAAATAGTTATATTTTATCGTGAGTAATAAAAAGATTTAATGCGTAATATTGTATATCTTACGTGGAATAATTAGATTCAATTATGAACGATCCCAAGAAGTTTTCGTAAGCCAAATACATACAATATATGGAGAGCTTGTTAGCCATAATATCATAACAGTAAACTTCCCTCTCTCTTATATTTGTATTTAATTATTATGGTAACAGCAGCTTCTATCGTATATTCTCGGTGTTCATGGTTCACGAAGAAAGGTAGCTGATAATGTTCCCATTGCGGTAACTATCGGTCATGTTTATAGGTGTTTCTTGAGCCCTTAGAATCCGCAATGTCTAATATTCTCATGTCAGAATATAAAGAAGTTCTATGGGTATTGCATCTCTTCGACGTAACGTTTATTAATTATACAAGTATTTTGATTATAAATATTTCGTATAGTCTTGTTTATCGTTCGTATAAATTCATTTTATTGTTGTGTAAAGTATTATTTAATTAATATCGATTTTATTTTCTATTTCTTCATATGACAAATACCTATTCTCTTAATTTCTCTTTACTGTAGATAATTGCAAGTATATCGTACGGCTTATTAGAGTCTCTCGTTTCGGAGGGAACTCGAAAAAATAAAAGAGTTATACGGATAACGATGAAGGATATCGCGTGATAAAAAGTATGATGAGAAGCAATGGAAACAATATCTTTCAAGGTCCGTTTCTTTTTCCCTGGTATATTTTCTTTTCTTTTCTTTTTTTCTTCTTTTCTTTGGCTGTTGTCCTCCTACCTTTCTCTTGAGTACTTTCTTCCCCTTACGATCTTTCTCATTTCGGTACTTCAACGTTCGGCCAAAAGAGCCAGAGCCCTTTACTCCCTATCCTCTCTCCTTTGTCTTTTCTTTCCCTTAACCGGAGTCGTAAGCTGAGCTCGTTTCTCTTCGTTATCTTAGAACGATCCGATCGTTTTCTTCGTGCAAAAAGGAGACATTGCTGCCGCGAAAGAATTAAATATCGATAAGAGGTGATCGATAGATTCCCTTGATCAATCTTTTAATCTTAATTTCCTCTTACTCTGTCTTTCGTCTTGAAGAAAGGAAAAACGAAAAAAAAAAGAAAAGAAAAGAAAACGAAATACGTCTGAAGAGAACGTACCTTTGTGAAAATGTCTTGTAATCGTGTCTTGAAAGTCGTATCGTAATTTTAAAAAGCAAAAAAAAAAGAAAGACAGAGAGAAAGAAAAAAAAAACGTTTGAAGAGAACGAAATTCGTGAAACCGTCTCGTAATCGTATTGCTTAAAATCCATTGAATCGTATTATTTAAAATCCATTAAACTCTTCATTTCTTCTTTAACGTAAGTCGTAATGGCGAATGAATTAATTCGATTATTAATTCTATCAAGTCATTTACAGGGATCGTTATAATGCGAAAAAAAAAAGTACATCGTGCGTAACCAAGCGACAAATGTTCAACGTAGATCTATCGAGTAGAGTTCGTAAGAATGAGAAACATTCCTTCCTTCCAGCAAGTATGCTTTTTGAATAATGCAACGTATTCCCCGTGTTCGATTCCTCGGCAAGATCCGACTGTGTACACCCTATCCATTCGCTCCCTTCATCCTCCGCGATTCCAATGCAACGTATCCATACGTCCACCCACCGAGACTTCGATAAAATGTCAAAAGTCGGAAGGATTCCGGAAGGTTCTTGCAAAATTGATTCGACGCATAGATTTCGTTACCCGTGACGTTCCCCCCCCTCTCCCCCTCCCGAGTAGGGTAGCCGATAAGAAGCGCAAGGGAATACATAAGCGTCTTTAAACCTGCTTTCCCTTCGTCGTTGCATTCCTGAAAAGGATGTCAAAGCAGATGGCAGAAAGTAACGCGATTCTTGGATTTCTTCGGAAGTTAAAGAAAGAAAAAAGAAAAAAAAATGAAAAGAAAAAATCCGACCAGCTTTTACGAAAGCTTCTTTTATAATTATAATATTATATATATATATATATATATATATATAATATAATATAAAAAATATAATAAAATATAAATTTTCATAGCATCATCGAAGCTTTCAATAGTCTTTAAATTTAATTCGAGTATTTAATTTGAATGACTTAATATCAAATTTCAAACTCGTTTTCTTCGTTTCGGCAAATGTTTTTTTCCGCGATTTTTATGACACAACCGAGTCGTTTAGAAGTACAGGAAACTATATCACCTGTACTATCTCCTATGAGACTCGAACGCATCAGAATGCAAAGAGAGCGCACGGGTAACTCGTTTCGGGAAAAGAAACGCCAAGAATCCAATGTTTACTCGATAAGTCAGTATTCTGCCAGCATACAAAATCGCTTCATCTTTGTTGTAAGGTAATATAACTGGTAGTGCATCAGTCGATATTTTTTCGACTCGTTCGACTTCGTGAAACAGCTCAGAAGTAAGTACATCAAACAAGTCATGAGAACGTTAAATGTTCCATACGTGCCTTCAGATAGCAATATGACCAACAAAAACGAAATATTTTCCAACTTTTCCTTTGATACCACCAACAGATAAACTCTGAACAAAAATGTACGTATGTTTTAAACTTTCGAACTAAATAGTTTCCCGATAGATCTCGCTTTGCTTTTTATTTCAAAGGGAAAATTTAAAAAAAGAAGATAAAGAGAAAAGGTTCTATCGAAAAAAAAGTACGTAATGATGATAATTATATTATAATTAAGTCTGTTAAATATAGGATGTTACAAAGAGCGTATCGAGAGGATCCCGTAGAATAACCTTTTAATAGAAGCTAATAACCGCCATGACCAACTTACGATGCTACAGGGTCTTGAAGTTGGTAGCCTGATTGCTTATTATACAAGATATAAAACAATTTAGTTTAGACTTTAGTTGGTTTAAATACGATGAATATATTAGCATATAAATGATCTAACACGATTAGTTCTTTATTTTCTTTGCTTCTGTTCTTTGTTAATCTACGGATGTATAGTTCTCGATGAATAGTGGAGGAATAACTAATACTTTGATGTCTTCGCATTATACTCGACATTTTACAATCAATATTCTCAGACAAAGAAAGAAAGAACGTTGACGTTATGAAAAGAACGAGCTTTCCACATTGAATATTTTTATTTTATTTTTTTACATTTTCTTCTACGTTCATTGTAGAGTGTGCTTTATTCATCAACGAAGTAAACATCCATCGTGGAGATTTACTTCCATCTAGGTAGCTTATCTTGGCATTCTCGGTTTAAATTACCAACGTCATCAGCCGTATCCTAGACAAAAGTCTTGTCCTTAAGATGAAGGAACAGGAGACGAAGGATCTAAGAATGATACAGGGATTATGAGTTTGTAGTAATTTCCCAGAGGAAATCCTGATCCAACCTTTCAAGGAACGCTCAACACTTTTCGTCTCGTTTTAATTTTAAGTTCGACGCATTTACATTTTTAAAAATTTGATATCAACTTAAAGAAGCGCCGAGGAACATAATAATTTATCCTGGAAGATCTTGGAAAGGCTCGTTAAAATTAGGATTGATGTCTAATAAAAATAATATGAAAATATATATATATATATATATATATATATATATATATATATATATATTGTTCGGACATTGTTCGCGCTTACAATTTCTAGTTCTTCCTTCTTCGTTTCCTTGGTTTCTTACTAAAATAAACTTCTTCTACATTTTTCCTAAAGTTGTTTTAACGAGGGAAAGGCAGTGTAGTTAAAAAGAGAGGGAAAGGTAGGAAAGAAAATCGAAGTTGGCGAGAATACATAATGAAAAGGAAAAGGAAAAGGAAAGGGAAAGGGAAAAAGGAAAAGCAACGATGGGCAGCTGGTTGCCTACAAAATTGAAGGCTCGAGAAGAATCAAAGAGTAGCCGAAGTTTTGATGAAAAAGTTCTGTCAGCAAATCCGCGCATAGAGACAAGGGAGGAAGCTCGAGTCGGAGCATCGAAAATTCACATTTCCGAGAGAGAATACTTACCGTCGAACGTATTTGCGCCACGGACTTCGATTATCCGAATTAATTGGAGTGCGCGCGGTTTCGATAATTGATATTTTCGATCGGCGCAGTAATTACGTTGACATCAAACGCGATCCGTCACGCGTGATAACGAGCTCAACCTCATACACATTTTTCTTCGTATTAAATGCACTTGCAAAATTGAGTATCCCTCCGATATTATCGCGAGAATGAAATATCTGATAATTATAATAGTTATTTGATATCACTCACGTGTTAAATAAATTTTTGTAAAATATCCAATCGTTACGAAGTCTCTTCAAATAATTCCTATATGTACCTTTCCTTTCTAAGCGCGCTCGTGACTATTCTGTTATGTTCTGTTATAGAAGGATAAGAATGAAGAAATTAATTTCAACGCCTACAATGGGCGCGCGCGTTGATTGACACCAAAGCAGAAACCAAGTAAATCGATCGGAGACGTCAAATGATGACGGATATATTCGAACACGATTAAATTTTATGATAATAAAAATTTTTGAAACGTTTATCATGCAATATTTTATAAACTGGTGATAAATAATCAACAGGAAGAAACTGGACTTAACAAGGAAAGAAAAATATTTACGTTTGAAAGATAGAAATTCTTTGATTTTCTAAAATACTTTTACAAACTCCGAACAAAATCTAGTTAAGTTGTAACCCCAATGAACGGTGTATTCTGGCGAGTATTTAACGGGTTGTAAATTGTTAACGAAACGATCGTTGCCGAGATCGTGCGACGAGTAAGTGGCGGCAGTTTCGCGGCTCGTCGAGTCGAATTCAATTACACGGCCGTATGCTGGTGGTTCGTGCGACGATCGTTTTCTCGGCTTCCCACGTGTCGGTATGAATGGGCACACAAGTTTACTACGAACGACATACGCACGTAAATGAACGAGTTTGCAGGGAAGATAGCTATCGAAAATCCGTGTGCTTGTAGAAACGCCTGTGAAAACCGATCGGTTCTAAACCACATGGGTTTTGGATCGAGTCTGCCACGAAGATTAGAGAACCTTCCTTTCTCGAGAACAACATACAAACTCACTCTGTCTCTCTCTCTCTCTCTCTCTCTCTCTCTCTCTCTCTCTCTCTCTATCTATCTATCTATCTATCTATCATTCTCTTTCTTTTTCTCTCCCTCTATCTCCCTTTTTCTTTTTCTCTTTTTCTGTTTCTCGAGAAAAATGTCAAACAATACATTTCCCTTCGACCATTTACGACGAGTAATTTATAGAAACGCGTGTTTTCCAATTGGTACGATAAAATACAATCTTGTATCTCTCTCCTGGCGCTACGTGCATACGCTCCTTTTATTCGTTTTTATTTAAAAAGAACGATCGAAACACAAAACTAAAGTCGGAATTCTGATAGCTGGCAGAAAAATGTAGATCCTTATGGAACATACATGCATACATACATAGATACGTTTCGATATCCATACTCGAGTATCGTAAAATAAAAACATTGTATGTAGGATTAACAGGATAAAGTCAATACGTATATATTCTGTTCTTTATTATTTTCCTCTATCATAGAGATTAACGAGCGTGCAATATTATAACGTATGTATTATTTTACTATATCTATGTTTATGAAACGGGAAGATATCACGGGGCATGGATTGTTGGTATTTTTATTAGATTTTAAACGAAGAAGAATTTCAACATCGAAACGGACAAGCGATCGTGAATTTCATCCCGAAAGGCGGATGGTTCAGTAGCAGGGCTAGATTCCGGTCCAACACTCGCGCACACATGCTGTTACACTCATATCCGTGCTACCCTCACCGAGTTTCCTAATTGCCTCGCGTGATTAATCGGCGAACGGATTAAAACGAAACGATCCTCGTAATTCTCACAGCTTCTACGAGTCCTTCCTTCTCTCTCTCTCTCTCTCTCTCCCTCTCTCTCTCTCTCTCTCTCTCTCTCCCTCTCCCTCTGTCTCTCTCTCTCTCTCTCTCTCTCTCTCTCTCTCTCTCTCTCTCTCTCTCTCTCTCTCACGTTCCTCGCTTTCCTCCATTTCCTACCTTCTCTTCTTTATACTTTTTACCAAATTTGTGTGTGCGTGTGTGTGCTGTGTGTGTGTGTGTGTGTGTGAGAGAGAGAGAGAGAGAGAGAGAGAGAAAATCTCTCGCGTACGGAAGACTGTCCTTCGAATAGTTTGCAGCAAAGAGAGAAAATTAGAAGGAAAATAAATCGCGATCTAGCATGAATACCTTAAGTAGAATAAATTGGAATCTCACTGAGTAGAGGCATCGTTAATAATCATTAATGTCGACGGAGATAATTCGAAAACGCAATCGAGATGGATGGGCATCCGGATAAAACTATTTATTTACAACGTAGAGAACATGTAGTTTACCTATGGGTTTTCGATTGTTTTTTTATTAGATCTACAATACGAAACAAGTACATCCGACTATTTTTCTTTTGCGTTATCGTTTATCGTTTGTAATACCTAAGAGAAAGAGAGAGAGAGAGAGAGAGAGAGAGAGAGAGAAAGGGAACAATTTTTCACTAGAATTTTCAAGAAAGATAGATTTAAGATTGATTCGATTATCGGGAGAAAAATGAATCTTCCCTATCTGAGATTGTTCGAAATTATTCTCCGCTTCTCTCCTACGAGTCATAAAAGGAAAAAGTCGATTGAGATTAGAAAACTTGTACGCGCTTTTTCAAGATTTTGTTTTACGAGCTCGTGTACGCGTAATAGCAGCAGTAGTAATAGTGATAGTAGATAGGTATGTGTGCACGGGAGTGTTCGCCATTTTTTTTTTTTTTTTTTTTTTTTAACCAAGCGAAGCAGTCTTATCTACGTTGAAATAAATATGCCGCCTGACGTGCCACCTTCTATTCGTTCGCGCATATATAATTTCGATTGGCATCACGGTCGCGTAGACAAACGTATCACGCGAAGCGTGTGGCTGAAGCGTTAATTGTTATTTTACTTTCTTAAATCAAAAACGTTTTTGTAATGCAAATAATGTGGCGACCTCTTTTGAACGATCTCTCTCTCCCTCTCTCTCTCTCTCTCTCTCTCTCTCTCTCTCTCTCTCTCGTTTTGCGTGAATGTTATGCGGATATATTACCGAGCTTAAAATAAGGCTTTATCAAGACGATGACTTTACATATATGTACACACACACACACACACATATATATATATATATATATATTTTTTTTTATGAGCTGCGAGTTCAAGCTTAAACTTAAGTACGTACCACGTTAATATAAATTTACACGGGGTTAAGAATGAACAGGCAGAGAATAAAAAAAAATATAATAAAATGTATACGCAATATACGTAAGAGAAAGGTGAAATGATGACGTAACGTGGATATAATGAACGGCAAATTAGGCAGCTGTGAAAAGTACGTATTATTCTATTCTCGCTCGGTCCAAGAAAGAGTCTGCTTAATTGTGAGATATATATTTCAAGTTAGCCACTACATGCCGGGGGCATTGTCGGTGTAGGTAATTATTAGAGGTCATTAACACGTAACGCTGTACCGGACAAGATTTATACGACCGCTGCAACAAAATAATTGTACTAAATTCGGTGGGATCTCACTCACTATATGTATTCTCATACCCCGTTATCGCGAGTTAGTACAAGTTTACCTAAAAGTAAGTAAAAACTAATTTGGTACTTTCGAACTGTAATATTATAATTTAGTAAATATTGCTGATTATATCGTATCGTATATTCGCTTATTATAAAACCAAAAAAAGAAAACAAAATTCATACATATTATTAACGACTTTTTATAATTGGCGAATATAATACGTAGATTCTACGTAATCCTGATAGAAATTATTTCCACGCGAGAGTAAAGTAACTTTTCGCGTTTCTAAATATGCATTAGGCGCAAATCAACTGGATAAGAGAAAACACCGATAGGAACTCCCTGAATTTTTCATAAACCAAGATCGCCGAGATAAAGTCGTTCGCGGGAAATTTTTATCGTTGCGTCGACGTTTCACTCAACCACTCACTTTCTTCCTATCATTTTAAGGATTTCCTCAAGATCGATCGTCATTTACGAACGACAGGAAATACATTAGAGTTCGGATGTCGTAACGTTTCATAAAGCGACAGAAACGTCAAGTGTAAAATCTCTCGTCGAAAAGCGAAAAGCTCGAAACGACGACGAACTATCGACACGTTCGCGTGTGTACGATGCTTTCGTCGCATAAAAAAAAAAAAAGAAAGAAAGAAAAAAGGAACATGATCGTTAAGCGTATCTCTCTACGTATAGAGAGAGAGAGAGAGAGAGAGAGAGAGAGAGAGAGAGAGAGAGAGAGAGAGAATTTATGAAAATATAAAGTATGTGACGAATACGCATTAGACTATTTCTCTATTTACGTTTGAAATTTTCACACTGTGAATATTCCATAATATTTATAGCTTTAACCTTTCATCTCGCATTTCGCGTTAGCTTTTCGTCGCTTTTAATGTCATCGTTCATGACGATTCGACATCGAAAATGATTCGGCATCGAAAATGAGTCGTATTATAAATGATATGTATGTATGTATGTATGTGCCAGAGAACGCGATAATGAGAATTTCCAACAAATCAATTCTTCCATCGGACGAGAGAAAATTACTTTCGATTGAAGCTTCATCATCGATTTCTATCCTCGTGTCTTTTAGTATAACGAACGGTTAAATAAAAAATGATAATATTTTCGTGATATCTCGTGAGTACTCGAGAGAAAAGAAATGATATTTTTCTTTATTAAGAAAATCCTAATGTATAATAGGACGAAGAAGAGAGAGGAGGGAGAGAAAGAGCCGAGAGTCACGTGACATTATCATTCTTGACGTGAAATTTTCTACACTGATATATAGACTCCGATACATCGTGCGAAGTATCAGAATAAGACAGGCGACGAGTTAAGATTACCGACGGTTTTTCACTTACATTTTTATTGGCTGTAATAACAGCGAGAATAGCGAAGAGATTTATGTACATACGTGTAACCACATTGAGATCGTTCACTCTCTCTCCCTCCCTCACACATACACAAACGCACGCAAGTACACACGCGCGCATGCATATACTGTATATGTTCTTATGTATGAGCGCGGTTACACGTTTACACATACTTCACTATCCTCTCTTCTACTATTGTCTTTTCCTCTTGAAAATATTCGAGGCAAGTTCGGGATATTTATTCAAGCGTGATAAACTCGGGATACACGAACGGTCGTAACGATGGTCCCTTTCATTCTTACCCCTCCCTAAGTTTTCCCTATTTTTTTTCTGCCCGAACCCCCTCCCTCCCCTACTCGATACACGTTCTTGTATCAGCTCGATCGAGTTTACACTGACCGATGTCTAGACGACGATGACGTGAACGGCCGTTGAACGATTCACTCCTCTGTAATTTTCATCCTCGTAATCTCGTCTCGGAGAGGTAAATACGAAAGGGGGAAAAAAAACGAGGGAATCTTTTATCCCCGATCGAGTTTGCGTTCTCGTCTGCGACGGGTAATCTGCGAGGATTATTCCGAGAAGATAGACGTTCCTATCTAATCTCAAAGAACTTACAGACCCTAATCGATAATTTTCATTCACTTTGATAATGAAACCTTGCTTCCTCTCTCTCTCTCTCTCTCTCTCTCTCTCTCTCTCTCTCTCTCTCTCTCTCTCTCTCTCTCTCTCTTTGTCTCTGTCTCTTTCTTATTTCCTCTTTTTTTGTTCTTCTTTTTCTTTTCCTTTCTTTCGTTTTTTTTTTTCTTTATGGTCTCGTTGAAATAACGATAACGTTCCATTTTAAATATAAATTCAGGATTCTTTGCTACGAAAAACGGGGCCAATTGCACGAGAGTATCGGCGACGTTTATCGGAACGGCCCACGCGGTGAGCGAAGCTATCGGGATAATCGAGTGATTCGAATAATGGAAGCTCGATTTTCCATCCCTCCTTGTGTCGGCACCATTCCCATTCTATCGGCACATTTACATGCTAATGTTACGCGCGATCGACAGAAAGCAAGCTGACAGCTTCCAACATTTTAACTTTTTAATATACAACTTTCTTTATTTTTATTTATTTATTTTTTATTTATAACACGCATTAAAATCGATCGTTAAATCATCCTGATGATACGTACGTAAGAAAATTCGAAAAATAAAGTAATACAGAGATAGCTATTAATAATTATTTAAAAACAAAGAGGAAACGAGAGAGAGAGAGAGAGAGAGAGAGAGAGAGAGAGAGAGAGAGAGAGAGAAGATATAGAACAATGTTACTATGGTCGTGGAATCGCAATTATCTTGGATTTCTACGTGGCCGCAAATGAACGCAGGAAGTGTCCGAGGTATTATTATACTCGCGGTGTATGTATGCCGGAACATCGGCTGTACACTGTTTGGTCAACGACGTCGCGGTATATACGAGCGAGCTCGTATTAATTTAAGTTACGTAGGTAGCTACATACCAACGTAGATATACGTACGTAACTGCGGCGACGTTGCGGTAACTGCAGCGGCGAAAAAAGGTGTAGAATGCACCACAAATATTTGCGTTCTTTTTCCATCCGCGCATATACCTACATACATTTTAATTTCCACATCCCTCTCGGTGCGCTGAGGCTCTACGAAATCGTGGAAATCTGCGCGACGATATTTTCATCTCAAAAGAAAAAAATGACCGAAAAAATAGAAGAGGAACGTGTCCGTTGGCCGTGCGCACGATTTTATGAGATCGCACAACTATTTTACGAGAGGTAAAATTTAAAGAGAAGATGAATGGAGAGATAGAAAGAAATAAATAAAGAAAGAAAGGAAGGATGAAAGGAATTGTTGAAAAGATATAATAAAAAAAAAAAAAAGAGAACCGTTGGTAAGTTAGACAATGTTTAGTTATTACCGACCGACCAACCGCGAAATTCAAAAAGCGTGAATGCTTCATAACGCGAACAGAAGTTACTTGCCTACAGTACAGCGGTGTGGCGATGAATTAGACCGGCCGTATGCGGCGAACGCAAATATATATATACATATTCACACCCTTTTAGCTTAGCATTTCAGTCTCTATGCAAATAAATGCGAGTGCCTCATCGGGCGTGTATGTAAAACAAGTATGCATATGTCGTAGCGTCCTACAATATTGTGTTTCTCTTCTCTCTTTCTCTCTCTCTCTCTCTCGCTCTCTCTCTCTCTCTCTCTCTCTTTTGTAAAAACCAAATTATTCGCGATATTAATGGACCTGTTAAAAAAGCAATTCCGAATAAAAGAAAAATATATATTCTAACCTGTTCAGTCTGATGGTATTCTTCGTTTCTCGTACCATAAGTGCTCTCTCCCAAAAGTGCACGGCTTCTGGCAGGATTGTATTCTGAAAAAATTGTAAATATGAGAAGAAACAATGAATATAGAAAGGAACGAATATAAATGATAGATATGAATGAAAACAATATGTACGTATTTGAATGTGTGTGTATGTGTATACACGCACACACACACACATATATATATTACAGAAAGAGTAAATCGTAGAACCGATGCCTACATACACGGTGTGTTCGAAATAATGCATGGCATTAATTAGAAGCAAATGTAAAATCCAGGTTTGAAAGAGACCACGCTTTCGCGTACGCGGAGCGTCGTTTAATTTAAGCCATCTCCGTTGTTTCGTGGCTACACGATGAGGAGAAGAACAGAATTGAAAGAGAGAGAGAGAGAGAGAGAGAGAGAGAGAGAGCTAGATGATTGTCATTTTCGCAGGGTGTATCTATGCTATCGGGCTTCGTAATACTATGCGGTATGAGACACAAATAACAGCCATTATATCGCGGACTGTATTTACTTTCCTATTTCATCCCTGGTATCTCTGTGTGTTCATCTTTTTCTCTCACCCTATCCTTTTTCTTTTTCTATTTTTCTCGTTCGCCTACAACAAAGCCGCATCGTCACGGACGAGTTTGAGAAAAATGTCGAGAAAAAGAGAGAACGAATTTTGAAAAAAGAAAAAAGGAAAAAGTAAAAAAAAAAAGAACGTCTACGAAGGAAATAATGCTTCGCTAGGAGGAGGGAACTAGAGAGTGGAGTAACTGGTGCGAGAGAAAAACGTCACGGTGAGCTTTCTGAAGTTTCAGCAGAAACGAAAACAGAGCTACTTTGCTTTTGATGCTGGCATGAGATAGACGGAGAGTTAGAGAGAAAGAAAGAAAGAGAGAAAGAGAGAGAGAGAGAAAGAGAGAGAGAGAGAGAGAGAGACTGAGAGAAAAAGTGAGAGAGAAAGATTAATTTTCACGTTAACGCTTCCGTGAATGCAGAAGAAATCGCGAGCGAGGACGACAATTCTGTTCTTGCGAGTTGAACTTTTCGAAAGCACGATCGAGGAACCAAACTAAGAAATATTGTACTTTAAGTCCGGCTTATGTATGAACAGAGTTTATATTAAAATTAATTACGGAAGAGAGACGTAGAATTTTACTTATTAAAGAAAAAACAAAATGAAAATTTATAAACATAAACTAGATAAAACAAAGTACAATGAGGAATAAAAATTCAGATAAAATTCTTTAAAAAAGGAAAAGGAAGCCGAGAAATCGAAAATAGGACAATCAAGAGAATAATGAGTTAATTATTAATCGAGAGAGAAAGAAAAATTATCGAGGTAGGATCGTTAACGTGAAAAAGACTTGAAAGAAAAGATGCTAAAGTGATTTATCTTATCAGTTCAAACGAAAGATGACATTACTTCTGAAGGTTGAGCGATTTGATTCTGTATTATTTTCTAAAGGTAGGTAAGCCGACGAAAACGACAAAATTTTCACTCAAAGGATCGAAAAGGAGGGAATATTTCTTCTCGTTTTTGATTGAAAGAAATATATGAAGAAAAAAAAAACGGGGGAGGAGAAAGGAGGAAACTGACGGCGTTACTTCCGGCTGGCTTAAACAAACGATCGTTAGATGGGCAAAGAAGAAAAAAGGTGAATGGAATTGGAGAAAGTGAGAGAAAGGGAGAAAGAGAAAAAGGGGGAGAGAGAGAGAGAGAGAGAGAGAGAGAAAGAGAAAATGAGGAGGGTTTCGAAGACGAAGAAGGAAGTTAGGGCTTGGCTTGGTAGGTGTGCGTCATTAATATCGGCCTAATGGCGAACGGCTGATAATTAAAATCCGAGCCGAACAAATGGTCCCAACGAAAGGGAGCGGACGTGCGAACACTTCATTTCTGTCTTTTAATTATTTTTCACCGCCGATTGTGTGTCGCCGAACGAACGACGCTTGGTCATTAACCGTTCGCGTTGAATTCTCATTCTTTCTCTCTCTCTCTCTCTCTCTCTCTCTCTCTCTCTCTCTCTCTCTCTCTGTCTGTCTCACTCTTTCTCCTTCTTCCTTTTCCTCACTTTTTCGCTTTCACCGGTACAATACTCCTACAACGATCGTGCTTTATCTTCTTTTTTCTTAAGTACGATTAACGCAAATGGAAAGCGTACATGCCGAAGAGAAAAGTTTTCAAATGCAACTTGTTAAGGTCTAATTACGTTAAGGGACGAACAACGAATGTGCATTATTACAACGAGGAAACGTCAAAAATCAAGCTTAACTTCATTTACAATTCACCGTTAGAGCAAGGATCGAATGAGCCTCGTCACGAAACGTACCTTATGAAAAATTTATTTGGCCCCGAGTAAATTCGAAATCCTCCTTTTGAGTATATACTAACTATGTAATAGTTATCAAGCATATATATATATATATATATATATATATATATATATATATAGTTAGTAGACCTTTCGAAAACTCACACTCGTATTTATTATCTCTTTTCATCGGCGATGTCCTAGAAATCGCACATGAAAGTATCCAACACCACGTCAACAACGGACAGATAAATTTTGTATCGAGCGCGTCCATGCGCTCGGCCGAGTCACTTATTCGATAATAGTAGTGGTGGAGAGGAGGAATGGAGGTAGAGGAGGAAATGGAAGTAGAGGAATGGGGAAAAAAATGAAAAAGGTGGAGGAAGAGAAGCGAAAAGGATGGACGGACAGGTAAAGGGGAATGTTTAAAGGCCATTTTGTGGCTCGTTACGCTCGATTTCCTCTTTTCCTTTTTCTACCCATCTTCTACCTTCTTCCTTTGCCATCTCTCATTTCGAATAAACCAATTCATGAGTCAAGCCGTCGAAAATATTTGTAAGAGATAGAAATATCGAGCGACTTGAACGAGATGGAAAATGACGATTTTTTACTCGTTGCCTAGATAGACTTCCCTTTCACTCTCTCTCTCTCTCTCTCTCTCTCTCTTTTACTCTTGCTTTTGCCGGTTATATTCCCGGCCTGTCACTGCGTGTAAAGAGTCGAGAATACAATAGACAGAGGAGGAGGAGACACGTGCCAGAGTTGCGATTATTGTTGACAGAGATGACAGGAACGACACGATGGGACTTTTGAAAATTACTCGTAAAATACTGAGCGACAAGGTATTCGTTTTAGCGTCGATCCGTTCGAGAGTACTCTGTTCACAAACAAAAAGAAAAAAAAAATGAATGTAATATACATATGGCATGTATGCAACTATACCATGTATGCATATACATACGCATATATGTATATATAGCATAGATAGTATATTATACGTAAAAAGAGGGATCGGTACGAATGGATTTTCTGAGAAAGATAGATGATAAAAGCTTTCGTAAAACGCAGGACTTTCAAATATCTTTAGAAATCGACACGTAACAAAATTTAGGATATTTATGCAGAATATATCGATGACTTTGAAATATATTGGCAAGATCGACATTCTTCCCTAACATATAATCACCTCGCTCGATCTTAATTTTCAAGAAGAGTATCTTTAACAATATACGTATTTAATACCTATTGTGTACTTTTTTTTAGAGTTTGAGTTGAATATGGATTAGATTTAGAATTTATCATAAATAAAAAAAAAAAAAAATTGGAATTGCGGTATATATTAAACTTTATGGAACATTGTTAGGTTTCGCTCGGAAATGAAAACATTTCTGTCATTATGAAAATCGAATTTATATCGAAATAGGAACTCCGTTATGTATTCACAACATAATTATGTGCGGATGTTCCATAATAGGGAATGTTAGCTCGTGTTTCCTGCCATAGATGCTCTATGTTATGAGTTCGTATATCATTGTGTCTACAACGACAAAGTTTATTTTATGATTTACTGTCAAAGACCTATAGCTATCATTATTTAGAGATTTGTACGATTTCCCGTAGTCCAATATAATTTTCATATCTAGTTTAATCTACTTCTGTATAACAGAAAATGAAGTTCCACGATTTCGGTCTGGAATTGATTCAACAAAAAGTTGCTTACCACAGCGTTTCATGCCTTCAAACAAACACTGTCAAGTAACGAATTGATCCTTGTGTTTATATTTGCCTATTTTCGTTTGATCTATTTTTGCATTAAAAATCTTGGTCGGAGAGTTTAAATAATTATCATTAATGAGTCAACTTTAGGTTGAACTTTATAAAAACACGATCATTCAACTTTAAAATTCAAGTGTAATCGTAACATAAGTTTAATGGAGGTTTTTTATTGGCGAATTGATCCATCCGTAAATATCCTATATTCTCGAATATTCTCTAGTTGTCACGAAAATTTTAGTACAAATAGCTAAAGGTAATTTCTTTTTTCGTCTATCGTAAAAAATTGTATACTATCAAAGACAATAAACACGTTAAGTTTCGCCAATGATACTAATAAATTCGAGCCATAGAATCATGGATTTTTCAAAAAAATTAACTGTCATTTTTCATTATAATTTAATTTAATTTTACAGTAACAGCATATACTCTGTGTTCGATAAATATATACATCATCCTTTGATTTTTGCTACATAATGTAGATCGACATTTTAAAAATAAAGCTACAAGCTAAAAATGATCGTATTTTTGATTGTTTTTTCTATCGAATCAAAAACAAATCGTGTACTGTTGGATTTCTTGTATCAGTTATTATTTTTTTTTCTTATCAAATTATCGAAAGGAAAGACGAAGGATCGATTTCTCGAAGACCTCCCTGAATCCGAATCTTAATCAAATAATCGTAGCATAGATAGAAATAAAATTCTCGATATTGCCTATTTAACGAATCATTTTATTTCTTTTCCTATGGAGATTATGTAGTAAACGAATATTTCGTTACCCTGAAATATAATACAACTTGAATGTTGACTTCCATTAGAGCGAGCAATAGTAACGCGATATCCTATCTTAAATCTCAAGAAACCGAAGCAGCGTTGAAATTACAAGACGAGAGAAAAGTAATTCGAATTATTATGAATGCATAGTTATAATTTTGAATAATTCGTCGAACGCTAATAATTCTTATCGATCCTATTAACATGCGATTTTTTTTCTTCTTTCTTTTTTGCACTCGCATTATTCCAGATTCAAGTGAAAAATTCAACCGCATTCTTTATTTCCAATGCCTAAGACAAGCTACAACAATATTTTTCGTACGATTTTATTTATGGTACACGTTCATTCTCTTAAATCTTTCCTATCTTCTTCCGACGTGGTTAATACTCGGGACGACGTTATATTTATCGTAATTGGAGGAAAGGCAGAGTATACGTCCTTTATCAGAATATCGCGCAAGTCCCACAGCCTTATCAGTTTCCCAAGAGTCCGTCCCCTGTATAATACCTTCGAATACGTAGGAAGTACAGTAACATTGTCAGATATGGCCGTTGAAACTCTCTCGGCTATCTGAGAGACAGAGAAATATATACATATATACATAGATACATACATACATACATATATATATATATATACACGTATAGAAGGAGAGAGAGAGAGAGAGAGAGAGAGAGAGAGAGAGAAAACTTGTCAAGGCTCCTTGCATCATCTAAGAATCCATATTGCATTAGAAACACCTAATGACTCCACTCGATGAAATTGTGTTAAGATATAAATGACGACTCGATGGACATAACTAGATATACTTGTCGTATTTCGAGTGACGTTTCTAGGCAAATGTTTAATGAGATTTCCTATTTTTGTAAAAATTAGACATTCCTCGATTCGATTATTCTCTTCGCACGATTATCGATCGATATTATATTGATTGAAAATAGCGTTAGTAAATATTTTGTTTTTATATCGAAACTTCATTGAATTAATTTATATCGAACTAATTGAATGCAATATTCCGATAATTCGTCGATGAACGTGAGAACGTTTTTTAACGAGACTTGATTGCACGTTCGCTAATAAATTCGAACAAGGTAAAAATCATATTCATCTTTCGATATATTGTCCGAAGCTTCCGACATAATGGGACTGTTACTAAATACCGTTGATATTTAATTCCGCCTACTTAATAAAGCGATTCGTTTGACGTCACCTCCGAAAATCGTATTTACACGTCGACGAAAAATGAGTAGGGGCGTGTAAAAAGAGGGATGCAAGTGATAGATCAACGAGAGAGTATATGTTAGGGAGAAAACGGAAGAGAGAAGAGAGAAGAGAGAGAGAGAAAGAGATGGAGAAAGAGAGGGAGAACAGAAGGTATGCTTAAAAGGACGGGCAATATCTCGAGGCGGCCAAAAGAGGAGGCGAAGGAGGTGACGAAGAGAGCGTGATGAAGGTCGGAAAGTAAGGGGTGGATCTTGCTTTATCGGGGTTTGCACGGCTAGTTAGACGTTGGTATTAAATGCAAATGCCAGGCCGCATTTAAATTTCAGATGCAATTAGATTCATTTACTCTCGCTGGCAGGTGGAGTGGGAGGTGAATGAGAATTCCACCGCGAGAGTGGTGGCTACTGGTTCGAAAGAGAGAAAGAGTGAGAGTGTGTGTGTGTGTGTGAGAGAGAGAGAGAGAGAGAGAGAGAGAAAGAGAGAGAGAAAGATATGGAAAGCGCAATTGTTCGACTTTATCAAGAAAATTCCGAGAGAGAATCCATATCGCGGTGAAAATTTAACGAATAAATCAACCATCCCGTTGACGGACGAATTTCGCAAGTAAGGACAGTCCTTTATGAACGGGACTTGCTACACTTCGCGAAAACGACGACGTCAGATTCGAACGATTTATGATCGCGATAAGCTCCACTTTATTCGCTATAGCAACATGACATTTCGTACCGAAGCTCGATAATCGATGCTGATACGTAGAATCACGATAAAGAAAGACAGAGATGAAGTATGAAGCAGAGACAGATACATGATGTATTTTTATATCAAATATGTATGTAACCTAGAAAATCGTATTAATTCAATTTTATAAACGTAATATTAGCTCCACATGGACGTCATCGTAGAATTTAAGATAAGAAAAGTCCTATTTCCATATTTAACCCTCCATTTTCTTACTAATTTTTATCTAAATATAATGCGAGAGGAATTAGAAAATAGAAAAGATCGAGGAATTTCGATTAAGACATCGACATTCTTTTCAAGTCGTTGTTTCTTTTTTCTTTCGAATAAATTCATCCATTTTGCCGGTTTTAGCTCCGATCTAGAAGACAGATAAAACGGAGTGTAAGTACGATAAAATCAGGGATAAGCTGTCGGATCGATATTATGCAGCTTGACTACGTCATTTATGGACACGCTAGTCGAGACCGCAGAAAGACGGCTGAGTCACACAGAACGTATTCCCATAGGTGGAAGTAGAGTAAAAGGTGAGACGGTGTTGGTGATGGTTCGACGAGGTTGAAGTTGTCGCGCAAACTGAGCGAACAACTACATACATTGATTTATTGTTAGACCGAATCATAGAATTGCGTGCGACGTATAAAATCTCTAACATTGAAAAATATCAGAAAATATTACATAGAAAATGCCGCTAGATATCCGATAGGATAGTTAGATTTATGTCGGATCAGTTCAGATAAGATTAAAAATCTGAAATATCTTTTGTGATCTTATATCCTGACAAAGAATAATTTCTTTTCGAGGTCACTTTTTCGAGTTTTTAAGGTAAACGAAGTTTTCTTTTCCTTTCTTTTCAAAACAATTTGATGAAAAGTAACGAGACGTTACAAATACTTTTTTTTATCTAATTTCTTCTTTTTTGAGCTACGTTACTTTTTATCGATGAATAGTGCAATATTATGCTTTCACGTTATAATACGGTATATCCCGTATAAAACCTATAATTATAATCAGGTGAAACCATGAAATAATTCAGATACAATATTTAATACAAAATTGCTGATACGTTGAATTACTTTCTCTCTGTCCCCCCCCCCTCTCTCACCATATATATGTAATAGATAGTGAAACTCGTAAATTAAAAATTACTTTAGATGGCGATACCTACTTATTGGCTCAGTCCATATATGCTTATATTCTATTAATACATATAAATTTCATGAAAAGGTAACGCGGCTCTCAAGCGTTTAACGCCACGGCAGAATGAATTTAAACGGTATTGTTAGTTCGCCGAGTTCGTGCATTAACTACGGCTCAGTTTCCTCCCTCCCTCCCTCTCTCTCTCTCTCTCTCTCTCTCTCTCTCTCTCCCTCTCTCTCCCTCTCTCTCCCTCTGTTTCTGTCTCACTCCAACCATCGGCTTTTTACATCTCACGGTCGTCGTAAATCTCTTTGGTAGAAGAGAGTGTTGGCTACGAGGTGCATCCTACCTCTCTACCGTTCGTTGCAACAACGTTGAACCTGTCAACTACGTCGGCGAAACTTTATAAAGTGTGCGCAGGGGAGGAGGGAAGGAAAAAAAGGATAGAGAAAAAGAGAATGAAAAAAAAAAGATAAAAAAGAAAAAGAAAGAAAAAAAAAAGGAAAGGAAGACAAAGTCAGAGTTCGCAGGTTTGGAAGTTAGGAGATTGGAGGATGAGAGAGATACGCGAAAGGTAAACGTGGCACGTGTTCGAAAGGGGGGGGGGTCGTAGGTTGGGGGTTGATTCTGGAGGCTCGAGAAAACTTTTCAATCCTACGTCCCTGGTGGCTCGCACAGTGGAGAACCTCCAGCTTTTTTCGCTTCGTTGAACACGTCCGGCTACGTACGTCACTCTCCTCTCTCTCTCTCTCTCTCTCTCTCTCTTTTTTTCCCGCATCTTCTCTTTTAGCTCGCCGCGCGAGAGCCACTTTCAAATTGGGCATTCCGCCAGAAAAGTCAATATTTCGCGGAGGAAACGCGCCTCAGTATAATGATCGTTCTTTTCTCTCTCAAAGAGTATTACGCTTTTCTAGAATGTGAGAAGAGAGATGGAGATAGAGAGAGAGAGAGAGAGAGAGAGAGAGAGAGAAAGAGAGGTTGAAGTTCGTACTTACTTCGTTTTTCGAATCGTCATAAAAAAGTATGATTTCAATAATCTGTCGATGGAATATCACACAGAATGGTTTATCCCCCTTTTTTTTTCATTAAAACACATTATAGTTCGGTATCTCTCAAAAGTAATGGAATACAGTCCAATGCACTCTATAAACATATTTCTTATACGGAAGTAAACAATGTACGGTGATTAGCTGTAGCATATTTAGTGATACGTGACGATAAGATCTACAAACACGTAAACGCAGATATCTACGTCATTCGAAAAGTAATTATCACAATAACGCTAAATTAATAGCGAAGCAACCATTCTATAGAATTTTCCTCATTCAATCGATAACAATAACCTACTCGATGTGCGATTCTGCTTATATGTGGGAACAATAATGGAATGAATACTTCACTTTTTTCGTTTAAGACATATCGTTCTCTCTCTCTCTCTCTCTTTCTCTTTATCTATCTATTTCATCGAACATAGTAAGTAACTACTTGTCATTTACTGACACATCTGACCACGAATGAATCTTAATGAGAAGTGCTCGGTAGCTGCGGTGCGCAGAGACGCAATTAATGTCCGTCTCACTTACTCTTCCTCTAACTATCCCATTCACCTTCACTATCTCTCTCTCTCCCTCCCTCTCTCTCCCTCTGTCTCGCTCTCTCTCCCATCCTATCTTTCTCCCTCTCTCTCTCTCTCTCTCTCCCTATCTGTCTCTATTCTCTCTTCCTCGCCCTCATCCTCCCTTTCACGAAAATGAACTAGATCACAAATATCTTGACGACTCGACAATATTCATACGATTTTTGACCTAATAATCACAATAACCTCGACACAGAATTATACAATATCTTTTAGATGATTTAATATTTAATAAAATTAATGGCACATCAATTTAAAAATGGAATAATTTCAAAGCTTTTCCTAACATTCTACATTGTATACTCAAATATTAATATTTAGTTATAAGTTATTGATTTATTTGATTTAATCATTCATTCATAAATGAATGCTGTTTCGTTTTATAATTTTATACAGTTTCAATATGAATATCATAATATTGAAGTAAAGCTAATAATATACATATAAAGACATGCATATATACATACAAAAATACACACACACACACACACTGTCCCATATATTCCGGAAAATTGAAAAATTTCCTGAGAGACTAAACCGACATAAACAATTCTTTTATAGATTTGTTGAACACGAAGGATTACATTATATGGTGCCAATTCTTTTTGTGGAGCTCAAGCGATGAAAGAAACTTCAAAGTCAATTAATTCAAATTCATTTTTTAAGTTGGGTGTAAACTGATGAGACAAATACAAAAATATACCATATGCAGATAATATGATAAAATATTACAAATTATATTATAAATTTATAAATTACATTATTATAAGTATAATATAAATTATATTGTTATAAACATAATATAAATTATATTATTAAAAACAAATGGGCGAACTTCTTACAAAATAAATTTCGCTTAGTTACGTCTGTAATTTCAGACGCATACAGAAATATAAGAAGTTCACCCTTTGTTAAGACTAGTATTATAAAATATTACAACGTGTTATACTATAGCGCAATTTATAACATAATGGAAATATTTATATAATTATCAAATGCGATGTATTCACTATGTAATATTAATGAAAATGCAAAGAAAAATGTTTAACTCGATAAGAAATCCAATGTCTTCTTTATTAAAACCTACCACTCCAACATTTTTCCAAACAATTAATCGTTCTATTTCAAATATTCAAAAAAACGTAACTATTGAAGTAAATCGAGATTTGCATCAGGATCACATAATGCGGAAAGAGGTGGCACGCGAAATAGTGCCACCTCCTGATAAGTCATTGTCCCCTATTCAAAAATTCAAAATCCGGTAAACGCGAAAATTTTCTCCCAAAACGAGTTTTGTATTAGGATCACATAACGTATAAAGAGCTCGTGCCGGCTGATTGATAACTTATATTCTCCTATAAACTATTTCCCGCATATCAAGTTGTGTTGTCAGGATCATATGATGTATTTATGAAAAGGTTGCAGGAGAAATTATACATAGTCAATACATTATATTGGATAATTATATAAATATTTACTTTATCATAAATTGCAATATAATATATTACAATATAGTACAATATAATGCTACATAATACAATATCATTCATTATAATGCATTAGAATAGTACCGTGTACAAAAGGCGAAATTCTAATATTTCTTCTTACTTCTTAAACTACACATGAAATAAACAAAATTTATTTCGTTAGAAATTCGGCCTTTGTATACTAAATTCATCTTATAATATCACTTATAAACTTATAATATAATTTATAATATTTTATAACAGTATATGTCTTCATGTGGGATGTTGTTGTAATCGTCCGATCAGATGTTATCCAACTATGAAAAGAAAAATATGTAGTTTCATCTAAAGAAAAATGAATTTGACTTTGAAATTTCTTCCATCGCGTGAATTCCAACAAAAAAAAAAACAGAATAGCACCAAATAATGTGCCGTTCGTAACAAACAAATCTGTGAAAAGTATCTCTGCGTAGGTCCAATCCATCATGAGATATACCAATTTTTTTGGATAAATGGCATACCTCATATGTATATAATTAATATTAATCTGCTCTAAATATATATTTATATACTTTAATTACATTAAAATCGTTGAAAAAAGATCAATAGTAAAATAATGAATCGATTAACACGTAAGATTCGTGATTAGAGAGATTATTATACGAACTTGAACAGAGACGTGTATTATATCAAGTTGATGATGCTAGCCCGTATTCGAAATCTAGCATACACAGACGATCTCTGATTGAAACGCGGCCAGTAATTTCCGGTTATTTGGCGCATACGGTTATGGTTAGAATGCTCTGCATTAGGCTATCGGCCATGATGCCAACAACATTTGATACGACGAAGCGAAACATCGTCCATCCAGCACAATTCATTTCCACTCGATGCATACGTGTCTATTGATACGGACGAAGCGAGGAGAAAGTTCCAAGAGAGGCAGAATGAGAGAGAGAGAGAGAGAGAGAGGCAGAAAAAGAAAGAGAGAGAGAGAGAGAGAGAGAGAGAGAGAGAGAGTGGAATCGTAAAAGAGAAAGACAAGAGAAGAGAACAGAAAAGAAATACAAGGGAAGAGAAAAGAAGATAGGAGAAGCTTCATTTTACGTTGCAATCTCGAGCAACTGGTGAATGAAGATAACGCTTTCATCGATGTTATCTCGTCGTTGAACGTTTAGATGATAGCCTATTTTCTTCTCGAGAGTTCCTTGACGAGGAGAAAAAAATGTCTCTTTCGATGTATGCGTGTTTAATTACTACTGTATATCACAAGCTTGGCTATCGTTTAGTGAAACAATAAGAAAACGTGCTATATACATATATAAATATAAACAAAAGTATTTGACGTATTCATTGGCTTTAGTTACGTATTGTTCATTGACTTTAATATTGTACATAATCAACATAAGGTATTTTAATCTAGATTTCATTGGGTTTAAAAGTAAGAAAAACGAATCGACTTTATTGACGCAAACGTGTCTCCTACAATTCTTCACTGTACTTTCTCATAAATGGGTCATATATCACTATTAGAAATATCTGTCCTTGGGAACTCGTTGGAACTCGTTGGATACTAGCTAAGAAAACGCATAGATAAAAAAAAAAACACATTTTCACCTTTGTCCGAGCTTAAGCATTTTTAGTCAAGTACCTAGTCTTCAATAATGCGTCGAGCCGGGCAATAAATAAACTGTGAAAGTAGACTACTAGGCGCGACGACGACCCAAGGGTTTATCTGGCGCCTACCCTTCAAATATCAATGCAACTCTCATGAGTCCACGCGGTCACCAAGACAAAGGACCGCATATGAAATCGTTTAACTATTTCGAACGAAATATCCCGACACGCCTACGATCAATAAGAATATTGCTTTCCCTTACCGGGCACTGTTTAATTAAACTCCTATAAATTTCTATTTTCATTGACGCCTTCGTGTATAGTTCGGGAGAAATCGACAGAGAGTCGCATCTAACCATTCCTACTCACCAGTAAGGTAATCGAGTTTTACCAATATCACTGGTTATGCCTCAAACGGAGGTATCCAAAACAATCTAAATCGTTACTACACAATAACACAACGACACCTCCATCATACTTCAACAAATATACTGTGATAACTTCCATCCGCGCTATATTCATTTGCGCTCATCAATATTACGAGCTACACGCGGGATCCTTCGAAAGAATTCGCGTTCCCCCATTAATTTGCGGAAACGCGGCGAGCGGTATTTTTCTAACGACCTTCAACGGTATATTGTGCGGCCCGCCCTTATTCATCGCGTTCCAGTGGGTCTACAACTCTGACTTAATTAAGATGAGACGGGGAGGATTCTCCGTGCAAATCGCGACCATCATCGCTGGTCCGGCGCGATACTCGTATCTGGAAACGCACTCGTAATTGCGCCCCTCACGACGCAACATACTTCTATCATTATCATTATATCATTATCGTTACGAATGACTGCTCGATTATGTACGGGTTATATAAAATACTTAATCGCGTTAAGTCAACTTACGTTTATAAGATCCAACTTCTCGTCGTCCAATCTGCAACAAAATGAGATAATATGCGTGAGCAAAGAAACGTGAAATAATGATGGAAACTCATGGGTTTAAAGAGATTTAGAGAATAAAGGGGAGAGAAAATTGGCGTTCGAAATGTAATGCAATAAAATTAAGTCTTGGTAACATACAAGGTGACTCTTATTCGACAACCACATCGACGGGGATAAAGGCAGGAGACCGTTTTGATGCTCTAGCGTTAACCAGCCAATTTTGAAAGTTCGCGGTGAATCAACGGACAAACTAATTTACCAACTAATTTTCGAAATAGGAATTCCAAATGAGAAGGTCGCCCGACGCGTTCTGGGTGCACGGATACCTAACTCCACTCACGGAAAACTACTTTTGAAAGACAAGTTACATCGTGACTCTTCCAACTCTCTCTCTATCTCTCTTTCTCTCTTTCTCTCTCTCTCTCTCTCTCTCTCTCTCTCTCTCTCTCTCTCTCTCTCTCTCTCTCTCTCTCTCTCTCTCTCTCTCTATCTCTCTATATCTCTTTAGATGTGTGACATCTTCGTTTATAAGCTAAAGGTTGTTGAACGAGTACTAAATATTAACTTATTTCGTAAAAGTTATATAAACGAAAATGAATTTCAAACTTAAACGTCCGGAAAGACGCGATATGAACGATTACGTTAAATGAGAAACATATATATATATATATATATATATATATATATATATATATATACATATATATTGTTTATATTATTTTGGATTGTAATCTATGAAATCGGATCGATCTAACAATTTTTACCTAACAATATTTACATCTTATACAATTGGATCAATGTTTCTAACAGTTTCTTCCTATTTCAAGGAATAAGAGAAAAGATTCTAATTCCATAGGGAATTTGTTAGGTATCACCTAATACCATAATATATACTCGAGTAATATATTAGGACTCGATCTCGAACGGGAAACCTCGACGTTTGCTAATCAAGACAAATGACGCCTGACTAAAGCAAATCGTATCTTCCTCCTCCTAAACCATACTTCACCTTCGTTCGTCCTCGATGAGGCGGTTTCCTTCTTAAACAACTAATTCCTCGATTAACATTTTAATTATCTCGCACGAGACACGAAAGTTCGAGAGAACGTTCCTTAAGCCTTAACGAGGGAAGAAGATTAGAGTGTCGTTAGGGTAGGCGAGCCTATCTTCTCCTTCTCTCTCTTTCTTTCTCTCTCTCTCTCTCTCTCTCTCTCTCTCTCTCTCTCTCTTTCTCTCATCCCCTCATCACCCATCTTCAACCTCTTATAGTCGTCCGCGAATCTAATTTGAGCTTAACGTAGCGCGATATGAGTCCTCGGGAATAATTTGTCGCGGCTCCTTCACGTCAAGGAGAACGGGTTTACAAATAACTTTGAGGAGAACCCTTCAAGAATCCTGCGAATTCGGTGAAGAAGACAACGAAGGTCGTAAGCCTTAATTCGAGTCTATATATATATATATATATATATATATATATATATATGTATGTATGTATGTATGTATGTATGTATTACACTACTGCATTATAAATTGTAATAGAAATAACGCGATATATATTTACTATTATTACAAATATGTCTCTCAAATATTTATCTAAGTTAAAATACAAATTGTATATTATTATTTATGATATCTTCTTTAATACGATATATATTAAATAAAAATGTTATTCTTATTTATAAAAACAAGGATTATTCTTTTTATTGAATTAATCCCTTCTTTTAATCTTCCTACTTTTCTATACGACAACTTTCCATGGGCAAACACGAAAAGACGATTATTCTAATGTACATGACAGAGACAAATCACTTAATATTCGTCATACGCGTCATACTCATGATATATTAGAATCCGCTAAAGCGGGCTACGCTCGATGCGTTAGCCGCAACTCGAATACGTAGGTAGTACCTAGATACATGGGTAGGTAGGTAAGCGCTGGAGTGACGTAGGCACGTAGATATACGTACATACGCAGACACATGCATACATACATACGTTCGCTACGGTTAAATGGATAATCGAAATTGCCCTTAATCGTCGCACGAATATTCGCAGGTACGCTTTAATAGGTCCGCGATAGATAATGCAAGGGACCCCTACCTGTGTGTTATAAAACTGATCAGATCGAATTAAATTATCAATTATCATTCACTAATCTCGATTTTAATCATTTAAATGCGAAAGAATGGATAATTCAAGCGAAGCGAATTAAACGATCGAACGAAAGAAGACTTACATACTTGTATGTAGTTACATAAAGCACAAAATGTTTCCCGATAATACGTGAGAGATTCGATGATCGAATCTCTTCGTAAAGTTTTCTTTTCTATGTTATTCCTTTGCCTTTTTCCATTTTTCTACGTTTTAAAAGCAATCCCATCCATCTACCCTCGGGCTAAGTTAAAGGCGAATTTGCACGAGGTCCATCGCGAGAACTGTCCTCAACGCAGGGTCACAGCACGTAAAGTACACAGTAAAGAAATGGGTCGCTCTTGGATGAGACCGAGGGTTAAGGTAGTTGTAACTGGAGAGTTGGCTTACCTTACGCGAACTCATTTTCTCTGTTATAAAAGCGAGCGACGGATAGAAAGATAACTCTGTCCGCAGTGGGAATCCCTCTCTCTCTCTCTCTCTCTCTCTCTCTCTCTCTCTCTCTCTCTTTCTTTCCTTCTCTCTTGCCGATGGTAGAGATATAATATCCGACCGTAGACGTGATTTTAAAGTAAATCTTTCTTCGTAGAATTTGTCGCGAACGAATGAGCCAAGATAAACTCAAGAAGAGTGGTGGAAAACGGGAGAGAAGATAATCTTCGTTTTGGACTCTTTTAATTCTCGAATTTTTACTCTCGTTAGTTTTTTATTTTTTTTTTGTTCTTTTGTTCGTACGAAATTTTTGAACTTATCGATAAGATAAAAAAGAAAAAAAATTGATATAATTATATGCAAGAAGATTTATACGACATATTGTTATTTCATTATTATTTGAAACTTGTTTCTATTAAATACAGAGTAGCCTGCATTTTCTATAGTTCAACATATTGAACGCAAACTTTAAAAAGAATTTCGAAATGAAAGTAAAAGAAAATACGATAGAAATTACGCAACAATTTACTTTCTTTTCGCTCGATTTTTACCATCTACTTTTAGTTACGGACTTTTGCCCCCTCTCTTTATCTATCTACCTATCTATCTATCTATCTCTTTCTCTTTCTCTCTCTCTCTCTCTCTCAAACATAGTGAAGTTTTTCTCCCAAGCCATTCTCGTCTCGACCAGCCGAGCAATTTGCAGTTTTGCCGGGTGGTGATTAAGATGCTTAATCTGTAGGCGAGCAAATGGTCTATCCCGCGCTACCCCTCTTTTTCCCTTTCCCTTTTCCATGTCTTTCTCGCCAAGCTCGAAAGTTAAACAAAAAAAGAATCCTAAAGTTTGAGAAATACAGCCCTTTATCTTTTTTAGTCTTTTAGTTTTAAAATTCGTCATATACATACATACATACATACATACATACATACATATATATATATATATATATATATATATATATATATATATACATATACATATACATATATGCGTATCTACATACGTTAGGAACACGCGACGGTAGACATAAAATATTTTAGAATCGTTTAGTTTCTTTGAGAGAGAAAAAAAAGAAGAAGAAAAGTGATACGATTTTTATTAAGAACATTATGTTAACGCAATGTAATTTTAAAGTTACACGCTTACATAGATACCAGCATATTTGTTTTTCTTTTTCTTTTTAGTTTTATCTCATTTTTTCGTCGCAAAATCTATTAAACGCTACAGATTAATGTTAGCTGAAAGAAAAGAGAAATAAGAGAAGAATTTAAAGAAAATGATGTTTCGATGAAAGAAGTATGAGGAAAACATGATATTTAATAAAACCAAATATTATATATGTAACAAAACGGTAAACACTACAATCTGAAGAGCTATGCTTTTCTCTTATATATTTCTTCCAACGTCTCTCTACTTAATACTTTCTTTTTTAGTTCTTGATCATTCTTACCTCCCCCTAACCACACACACATACAACAGTAACACATTGACCCTACGCTTTCGCCACTGTTGGTTTTAACGATACGCGGTCTACGACTTTTCTTTTAGCCAATATAAACACTCGAAAGGAAAAAAGCAATAAGCACGACACATGAAAAATGTCCTTCGTTTCACACTTATAGTATAGTAGAGTATATATTATATTAGTAGAAATGATTATATTTTTGAGAACACGAAGAGCAATAGGGTTATAGAGAGTTTATGACATATTACAACGATAGGAGGACAAAAAAAAACATAAGAAACAGAAAAAAGCATCATTCAACGTATCAAACATAAAAAGCGAATTCCCCAAATAGGTGGAAGCATTCGTGAATAATATTATATGTGACCGTTGATACGAAGCAAAGGCCCTTAACGATTAACCCACGTTCACCCTTAACTCTAACGCATAGGCCGGGTTACGTATAGCGTTGTGTTCATTAGTAGCCACGTTATTAGGGCAATATTTGCATTGCCTATCCGTAAACCGTTCAGTGGTAATCAATCGTTAATTTGGTAACGAACCTGATCTCTGTTGAAAAGCAACCCTTAGATAAGAGCTAGTCATAGAGGCGATAAATTAACCGTGAAGCCTTTTAACGCGTCATCGTCGTAGTAGTCGTCGTAGTCGTCGTCGTCCTCGACGTCGTTGTCGTCTATCTTGAAAATTGACTCTGCTACAACAACGTGTTCGTGGAAGCGTTGACTTAGGATAATTACGAGGCCAGATGAGAGTATGATAATTAACCGTGAAAGCAGAGAGAAAGAGAGAAAGAGAGAGAGATATATATATGCAACGTAGAAAATAAGAATGATAAAAATAGTGTAGATAACAAAGAGAGAGAGAGAGAGAGAGAGAGAGAGAGAGAGAGAGAGAGAGAGAGAGATCTGATCGACTGATATGATCTTATCGATCAATCGTAACAGCGATGACGAATACAACGACGACTAAGATGCATTTGTTCGTTTAATCAGCGAGAAAATAAACTAAACGAGTAATTAGATAGCTCCCATCACGAAGTAGGTAGTAGGTACACACGACGTGACGTCTATTACTGAAATCAGTCATCATTTTAGATAGGAGTTACGACGAGAGAGAGGTTGAGAAGGCGACGTTAATGTTCCGCAACCTGGCTGCTATGTACGTACGTTAATAGCGAGAGTAGGATTATTAATGATAGTCATACTGCGAGGGAGAACCCACCCGTCTTTAGCCTTCGTACGAACGAACTAACATTGAAACGTATTCGTGCACTATTTATTGTTAGAGAATAAATATTAAAAGGACAATCGAAGAAAATCACGCGTTGGAATAAACGTTACTCTTAGCAAAACGTACGCGACAGTAATTTAAAGGAAAAAAAAAAAACAAGTATTTAAATCTAAATTCGATATTTTCAACAAGATTCAATATCATAGATACTAATTTACGTCCCGAAAAGAAACTCAAGATCGTAATTCAACGATTCAAAAATTAATGTTAAAGCGAATATCTGATTAGTATTTTGTAATGTACAAAAGAAGAGAATGTCAAGAGAGAGAGAGAGAGAGAGACATTTAGATAAAACTGTAATCGTTCGTTAAAAACGATGCTGAGAAAATATTACGAGAGCACTCGAGCTGTTCCATTTATTTTCATCTTTACGATTTCTTCTACTTCTTTCAGGAAACAGGAAACATCATGTGCTATACGATCAAAGATTTATCTACTTGCCTTTATCTCGAACACCGTTTAGTAGTAGTTGACTTCGCCGAATATATGTGTATATATATATATATATATATATATATATATATATATATATGTATGTATATGTATATACACGTATCGACATATTTACGTTTGCCTATTCACCCAAAACATTTATCTTCGTAATAGAGTAGATAACAAGGAAAATGGTCGATTTCTTCTCTGTCGTACGACATATCGCAAAAAAGAGGTCACTATCCTCGACGTTTACATTGCAAATGTAAGTACCTATATTAGGAGTGTATCTCGATGTAATGCCTGTTGAGAAATGACGTGATGTTTGAAAGAGTTTCACCTGGAGGGAACGTAAAGGGAATGAAGGGGGACGGCAAAAGGGGAATGCAAAGGGATAGACAGAACCAAAAAAAGAAAGGAAGAAAGAAAGAAAGGAAGAAAAAAAGAATAGAAAAAAGAAATAACCGGCAAGCCGTAGGTATATCTATATTGAACTAGTGAGACACAGAGTAAAGTAATTTAATAATGCCGGGGGCGATGACGATACCGACCTTAACGATGAACTTTTCCAAGCGTTTAAACGCGATAATAACGTGGAACGCCCTTATACCGTTGGAATTCCAAACGCCGATAACACAGACGATACGATAACGATGGGAATGCTTCCTAGAAATGACGTTTCGTTATAACACCAGAGATCCCTTACGTTTTATCCTTTCAAAATAATATCGCCCAAATATAGGAATAGTTTTCTAATAAATATGAAAAAAAATCATACAACATTTTTTATATCGTACATTTTCAATATAAAAGTGTAATTGCATTCTTTGATTCGATCGAAATGATAGGATTCGTTTCGAAGAGAAGATATTACGGAAAAGTAATTCTATGACCTGAGAAGCCACGAAAAGAGAAGAACGGAGAGAAAAGAAATTAAATAATTCTTCGATTTCAACCGAGAATAAACTCGATCGAAGAAACTTTAAGACTCCGAAAGCAACGAGAGAGAGAGAGAGAGAGAGAGAGAGAGAGAGAGAGAGAGAGAGAGAAAACTTTTGGAATGTTAGACGTATTAATCAATCTTCTTGCAGTAAGTACGCATAATTAACTTGTGGTGTTCATTAATCAAACAGCTCCGACCGACTAACGCGCGAATATTTGTCCTTTTTTTCGTTTTAAAGAAGAAAAAATAATTTTCCATAAATATATATATATATATATATATATATATATATATATATATATATTTATACCTATATCTGTATCTTTTCCTACTACTCTTGCGAATCGATACGAAACATACGTGAGTATTTCCGAATCGGGCCAATTAATTCTTTGCAAAATCGTCCGACGTATTGATTGAAGCCTCAGAGGAAACGGAGGAACAAAAAACGAGCCGATACTCTCTCTTTTCCTCTCTCACTCTTTCTATCTTCCTCTTCTTTTCAGAATTTTTCGACGAGCCGACCTCGGAGCTTGATCACCTGATGCCCCCTTTATAAAAAAAAAAAAATAAAAAGATAAAAAAATAAAATAAAATAAAATAAAAATAAAAATAAAAAAGAGGGAATTAAATCGGAAAAATGGTTTTTGTTTTGAAAACATTACTCAACAATGTCGATCGACCATGTAGTACAGTCGAAACTATCTCTCTCTCTCTCTCTCTCTCTCTCTCTCTCTCTCTCTCTCTCTCTGCCTCCCTTTCGTTAGACTGAACAGTTATAATTTTGAAAGAGGAAACTAAATGTTTCTGATGTTTTTTTTTCTCACAGCTACTTGCGCATCCCCAATAAATATCGGTAGCGTATGCGAAATACAAGCTCTTCGAATAGGTATAGGTATACGTGCGTATCTATCTGTTGTGTGTGTGTGTGTGTGTGCGTATATACGCACGTTAGTGGAAGCTTAAGTATGAGTTATGGCGCATGCTGGCTACGAGGAGAACCCGGACGGTTGCCGGTGGTTAATTATACGGTGGGATTAGCTTGGCCGGCACCACCGCAAACCCACCCCTATAATTTTCTCGAGGGTTCAAATTCGAGCGTAAAGCGAGCTCTCTTGCCCGAAGCTGCTCGAAAGGGAAACGAGCGAACGTGAGAGGGATGAAAGGAGATAGGGAACAGTTGGACGGCAGGCAAGGCTTTGCGTGAGATAGAACATCCGGATTGCGCTCGTGTTACGCCTTTGCACCGTCTATTTGCCATCTATTACAATTGGACTGTGTCGAATTCGCCTTTCGATTCGTATCAATGAATTTTACTTTAATTTCCTAGATTTTAATTTCGGACAAATCATCGGAAGAAATAAAAGAGAGAGAGAGATAGAGAGATAGATAAATAGAAAGAGAGAGAGAGAGAACAGGTATTTTGAAATATTTCCAATAGTCTCGCTTACTTGTAATAAACATTTGTTTCGAAAAAAAAAAAAATCGATAACAATATCTATGTTATGTTGAGAAACGTTATGCCAACGAATAACTAAAGACGATAATATTGTGAATATCGGGAGAAAAGAATTCCATGGGGGAAATTCGAGAAATAGAGGAAATGACGAACGAAGCTCGATCGTAGACACGATCGTAATAAGAGAGAAAGTGATAAAAGAGAAGGAAATCAATTCGAATAAAAGGAACGAAGGAGGTCTTTGATCAAACGTCATTCGAGAATACGACGTTATCGCGTAGATCGTGCCTGATTTTCAACGTAGAACGAGCGAGGAAACGTCTATGTCGTTTACACCAGCAGCAGTTCGTTACAACCCTTCGTCGATTACGTTTCCTTTTGTTGACTCGACTTTGGGAATCGTGGCTTGGATCTAAAGCGATGAGAGAAAGAGCGATAACGCGTAACTGGCCAGGACTCTTTTAATCGCGGATCAAAAAGATCCAATCTTTCTGATCTCGTTTTCCTCTCGAGTCGATTAAGAGATTCGAGTGAGAATAAATGCGTTCAAGGCTTTATCTCTGTCCTTATGCTTTGCCCCCCCCCTCTCTCTCTTTCTCTCTCTTTTCTTTACTGCATACTCATCTATCTGTCCTTCTCTTTACTTTATTCTTTATCACATTTATCTACGCCTCGTTTATACTACCACCGTGAATTTTCTTTTATCGTTAACGGAACGTAGAGGGAATCGTTCTACTTCGATCGAACGAAAAGTCAATGATCCACGGCCAGGATTATTTCACCGATTTAGCCGACAACGAAGATCAGAACTTAAGATTAGAATTCTCATCCTAACGATGGCAAGATAGTATACGGGAATCCAAGAATTAAACCGTACTTAAGGTCTTACCATTTTCCCTCCTTTAAGACGCGTCGGAACATCTTAAATATTCAAAATACGGATTCGAGTGTCTCGAGTTCTCTTCTTCGAGTCCTTCCAAGACTCCTTCCATCCTTCGGCGGTTAGAGAACGATCTCGCGATAAGAAAATTGTACGTACATACATACACGTATGCGTGCGTAAGTACGTGTGAGTATATACTAGAAAGAAAAAAAGAGATAGGAGACAGAGACAGTTTCTAGGCTCATCTCGGAACGCCAAGACATGCGATAAGCGCGTACGAAACGACAGATATTGCTTTCCCGCGATGTCGTAAATTCGTACTAAGTCTCGTATTAATGCTCGGTGACGGTGTCGTCACGAAAGGGAACGCACAAAATTTCCTTCCCTATTTCCGGCAGGTCGTTACTCATTTCTTCTTGCATTCAAACTATACCGCATTACTGGATTTCGCGTTCCTCTCTCTCTCTCTCTTTCTTCTCTTTGTCTGTCTTCCTCTGCCTATTTATCTATCCCTTTTCCTCTCTCATCCTTCTTTCTACGAGTATGAGAACTTTCTACGACTACTATGACAACATGGCCGAACGCGAACTCGTAATGAACTATCTCTTGCTTAATTAACTCACTCGTCGCTTGTGTTTCTCGAAAACTCTAAATAAAATAGACTTCCACCGTTGATATTTTGATATCTATAAAGAAGAAGAAGTAGAAGACGAAGAAGAAGAAGGAGGAGAAGAAAGAAAGAAAGAAAGAGAGGTTTGACTTCCTGCTATCAGAGAATTATTTCTTATCTTTTTGAGCGAAAGAATCCTTAAAAGAAAATAATATAAACTATAAAGAGAAAGAGAACAAGAGAGAGAGAGAGAGAGAAAGAGAGAGAAGGGAAAACATACAGACAAAGACAGAAATAAAGAGAGACATAAAGATACATGTCATCTATAATGCGTACTTTTATGAAAAGTTATATCATGAAAGGCAGAAGGAGATAAAAAAAAAAAGCTAACTTTTCGAAAAGCCGGATAGAAATTAATCCGTAGTACTACGTCCCTCGGAGTAGCTTTTTTCCCCGAAGCAAACGGGTCACTGGTGAGATACATATTTTACATACATACATATATCCCGAACGCAATGCTTTAACGAAGTGACATGGGAAATTCTAATTACGTTGCAAATTTGATCGCTACATATAATTAGCGGGAACTAATCTAATAACGTGATTTGCCGGCAATAATCGTTAATACCCTTTAAACGTTCTTTTTCTCTTTCAACATGTTACAGGATATCTTATCGGATTATACCGAGGGCGCGTTGTTATATAACAGTATTGCATTCCGATAATGAGAAAAAAAATTTTATACCAATGTAACTTACTACTAATCGGCAAAATCCACGTTTCATTTGTGTTAAAAGAAACGACGAGATTTCGTTTGCGATTTGCGAAAATATTAAGGGCAATTTTCCAAAGTTTCGTCGCTTTCCAAAACGATTTTCACGTTTTCTTGAAAGTTCTGTTTTTTCTTTTTTCTTGTTCTTTTTTATTGTCTTTTGTTTCAATTTATAAAGCAACGAATTTGCGAACTTTTTCTCTCGGGAGTAACGAAGAGGCGAAGGTATATATATATATATATATATATATATATATATGTATGTATGTATGTATGTATGTATAGACGTAGAAACAGAATCATAGTTTTACACGTCGAAGCCTTTTCACGTGATGTCGCTCGAACTCGTTACAATTGCGAGGACGGATAGGTACAACGAAAAGGGACGGGAGGGACGGAGATGGGGATGACAGAGCGAAGTGGTACGTACGCACCAATTCAAACAAGTGACACCAAGTTGACACTTTTCCGTGGATTTCTCTATGGCGGAGAAATTGCGTGCTAGGATGACGTCAAATATCGCCTTCCGTTTCGTTCGTCGCATCCATCGTGCAATCTCTTCACCTTCGTATGTGTGTATGTGTGTGTGTATATTATATATATATATATATATATATATATATATATATATATATATATATATAATACACATACATACACATGCACGGAGGAATATACTCCCACTACTCTCTTTCTCTCTCTCTCTCTCTCTCCTTCTGTCTCTTTCGGATATCGGCGAAAAGTTTTGGCTGCCGACGTCAAGTCGTGGAGCAACACACCGGAACGCGCCATGGCACCGATGCCAGTTGAAATACACCCGTGAGACAACGGCTGCTCGTATAAGTTTAATCCTCCACAACGATATAGCCCGCTGGGAGGACCGAATCCTTCTCAATTCTCTCTTACTCCTCTTATAACCGTACTTCACTTCCTTTTTGTCCCTTTTCTACAGTTGACCTCGCCATATTTCTCACTCTCCTTCTTTCTCTTTCTGTCTCTATCTAACTTTTTCTCTCTCATCTTTCTTCTTTTAATTTTCCATCTTGTATATACATATGTGTGTGTGTGTGTGTGTGCACGCATATGTGTGGGAGTATATGTTTCTTCTCCAGCAGATTCTTTCTTCACGATGTAATAAACCGTCCGTCCTGATCCAAGAGTCTTCTCCTTCTTTTTTCTTTGCTTTCTTCTTCACGTTCGTTCGTTCCATTTTTACTTTAATTCCGTCACGACGATCATATAAAAGCCATTGCAATCACGTCGAATTTAAAGCGCTCCAGGGCCTCTCTTTCGATCCCGCGAACGAAAAGGTTCCGGCCTTTGTGCAGAGCGAACGTTCGTCGTCGAACGTGGATGGACTTTCGACGGGATGACGAGGAGCCGCGAGCTACGCGAATACTTCTCTCTCTCTCTCTCTCTCTCTCTTTCTTTCTCTCACTCACTCACTCTCTTTCTCTCTCGTCCTCCAGCCCTTTCCATCTCTCTTTTTCTCTTTTAATTCTACGTACACGTTCTTCCCTATTCTCTATCTCCGTCACAGCCCTGCTTTTTAATTTCGCCAAGAATCGAAACTACGCTTACTGTTCATCGACGTTATTATATGTTGAAAATTGATTATCCTTTTACGATAAATTCGATCAAAATAATTGTGAAAAATAAAATATAGGATCGAATTTTAGAATGACGCGACTTCAAACGTGTCTAGAAACGAGAGAACGATAATTTAATTTCTCAACGCGTTTCACCCCCTTTCTCTCTCTCTCTCTCTCTCTCTCTCTCTCTCTCTCTCTCTAGACTACGCGTTATCCTAATGCGATTTTGAAACGTTACGCGTGCCTTGAATTGTCGGTAACTTTACCGAACAGTAGCGGATCAGACGTGATGAAATTTTTCAGTAAAATCGTAAGGTACTCAGTGTTAGGTAGAGATTTTTCTACGCCAACGATTTCGCATTTTTCGTTAGCTGGATTCAATCATTATTTTTCCTTAGGACTAAACCAATCTGTTACTTTCTTCGTGATATATATGTACACACGCACACACACACACACACATTTCTCTCTCTCTCTCTCTCTCTCTCTCTCTCTCTCTTTCTCTCTCTCTCTCTCTTTCTCTCTTAATCTTTTCTTTTTCCGACAGGAAATAAATGAGATAATTGAGCGTTTCCCATCGCGTGGTTCGAGTGGTCAAGGTCACCAGAGAACAAAGTAACACATTCCGCTTCCGGTTCATTGTCTAAGAAAAATATATCATCTAGGAAAAATCACTTTCTCCGAAACACACACACACTCTCTCTCTCTCTCACTCTCTCTTTGTCTCTCTCCCTCTTTTTTTCCGTAGAGGGAGCTCATATTCCCGTTGGAAGTTCATCTTAGCAAGAAAGAACTAACTCATTTTTCCAACGAAGCGTCATCCTTACGCCGACCACCACAAGCGCGGCACCCTCTAGTAATTTATTATCTCAAGCGAAATAAGAAAACGACTTACTCGAATAAGCCGGTTTCTGTTTTTTTTTTTTTTTTATTATTCTTTTATTTTCTTTTTTTTTCGTAACATTCTTCTCATTTTAATTTGTTACACGTTGAACGATAATATTGAAAAATGTAACGATATAAAGCATTACAAGAATTTGGTAAAATAAATGTGAAATCTAACGTGAAAGTACTATGGGGACGATAATGAAAAATCGGAGGTAGAAAAGGGAAAATTTATGACAATGAAAATGATAAAAATTTATCGTAAAATGAAAACGAGAAAGAATGTCTACTTACTTCTCGAGAGATGATGGGACAGGAAGAAGAAAGAGAAAAAGAGAGAGAGAGAGAGGGAAATGGAAAGAGAGATAAAAATAATATATATGAAAGACGCAAAATGTATTCGGTTTTCGAGGCACGCGTTAAACAGATTCGATGTAGGAAAGCGGGAAGAGACAGTTAGATCTTCGGTGTCTGTCTACCGACCAAAATCGTGAAATTTCGAAAAGATATGAGTCGCGCATGACTTAACCAATCTCTCTCTCTCTCTCTCTCTCTCTCTCTTTCTCTCTCTCTCTTTCTCTCTCATTCACTCTCTATCTTTCTCTTTCTCCTTATAAGGCATACACCGTTTATCTAGTTTCGTATTCCGTCGTCGCCTTCTGTCCGACGATACACCCGGCAACGTAATACTCAAACTTAATCCACATTCTCCTAGGACTCGCGCGTTTCTACGTGCATGCTCCATTCGCGAACGTCTTTTCTCTGTCTGTCTGTATGTCTGTCTATCTACTTTTCTCTCTCTCTCTCTCTCTTTCTCTTTCTCTTTCTCTTTCTCTTTCTCTTGACTCTACTCTACTCTACTCTACTCTACTCTACTCTACTCTACTCTAGTCTACTCTTGTAGTCGTTGTCTTTCGTCGAGAAATTCAATTTAACCGTCCTTCTCTCGAGCATTTACGGGCGACGCCTTCCTACGATAGTAAGCAACCAAGAAAGAGCTAGAGAAATGAGGAGGTACAGTAGACTCCTTCTAACAAGTGGAATTAGTTACGAATTAGTCTTTTTAACAAAGATTGTGAGAGGAACAAAGATTTTAAGGTGAAAGAGGAAGAAAAAAACGAACTTTCTCTCTCTCTCTCTCTCTCTTTCTCTCTCTCTCTCTCTATCTCTATCTCTATCTCTATCTTTCCCATTTTATTTCTCTTTATTTCCGTGTTTCTTTTTCGCGGTATCGCTCGCCGAGTAAACCTTTTAATTAAACTTTTTTTTTTTTTTACGCCGATCTTGTTTCTCCGCTTATGCGAGAACGTAATCGAATCTTCCCGTTATCTATGGAACTATACGCAAAGAGAAAATCGAGTTGCACGAATGCACACCAATACCGACGATTAGTTAAATTAATCGGTGTATATTGATACGTAGTCATGGGAAGCTCTTACACAAATTTACGTCCGCTTTAAATTTAATGAGGTTTGAATAAAAAATTTTATAGGTACGTAGATAGGTAGATAGATAGATAGCTTGGTAGCTATAGAAAGGTAGGTACAGGTGAAACCAATTGGATTAGTTTCGCGGAGAACTGTCCAATAGGAAATACGCGTGCGGTTCGATACACTAAAATGATGAAAATCACTAGATACTACATAGAAGTACGCATAATACGTAGGTACACGCCGCGGAGAAAATCATAGAGTTGTTTATTATCGATGAAAACGAAATGTGATCCCATCGAAACACGTTACGGAGAAATCCGAATGAGATAACAACGAACGATAAAGCTTGTCTGTCTGCTTTCTCTCCCCCTTTTCCATCCCTCTCACCACCCCTTTCTCTCTCTCTCTCTCTCTCTCTCTCTCTCATCTCTCTCAATTGCACCCCACAGCTTCCCGAATCGTGCACAAATATTCGGCTTTTCTCCGCTCAGTAGCGTAGATCCGATTATAAACCGGCGAGAGCTTTCCGCGGTTGTAATTTTCGCATTAGCACCGAACCGCGGCCAACCTAATTCGATGATACTACCGTGTACAAGCGCGAGCGCATACAAGCGTAGTGCAACGATTCGCATATTTGGTGTACCAGGGATATCCTGTGTCCCAAACGACCATTCGACAAATCCTGTATTTCCATGCGAACCCTTGACTAATTCATTCGATGGAATTTCGTCTTTGAAAATCCAATCAAAATAATTGACTTCCCATCCCTTTTCTTACTAAGTCAATTTTATCGTTTAATCCGGCCGGATAAGAGGATGAACGTTCATTTTTTTTTCTTTTTCTTTTCTATTGACAAAATATACCTGATTCGATTTTAACGAGACACCCTGTAAACGTGATATACACTATATACGTTCCAAGCGATTGTACGGATGAAATCGTGGAAACGTTAATTATAATAGTCTTTAAATTTGCCCCGAGTTTGTACGTAATCGAGCAAAGAAATTTAAGAAAAAGAAATAGAAAAGTAGAAATCCCAACGGGACGAATTAATGTGGCGACAATTAAGACGAACAATCCGAGAAGACGGGAAATTTCTTTCTATGAAGAAAAGGAGCTCGTAGACTCTTAGAAATAAGAAACGTCGAGGCAAATGAAGAAAAAGTTCCACTCGTCGCTAGGTATCCTTCGTTGGTACGTTAAACGACAGACTATCCTTCTTCATTCTTTCACCCTTAAGGAAAGGAAAATCGTTTCGGAGTGTTTCAACGAATGAAGACGAGAGGAATGAAAGAAATTTAAGGGAAACCCGTTGCGGCTTTCTTTCTTTTTTAATTTTTTCTTTTTCTTTTTCTTTTTTTCTTTTTTTTTTTTCTTTTTAAGGGGCTTTCGCGATCGCTGATTCAGAAATGGCGACGATGCGGACTTTGCAAGTCAAATATGGAAAGCTCTCGTGCCTGGACAGCTAGGTGTACGAGTGAGAGAGAGAAAGAGAGAGAGAGAGAGAGAGAGAGAGGGAGATAGAGCGAAGGAGAGAAACAGAGAGAAAAATAGAACTACTTCTCGATAAATCTGATTTATCGTAATAAGGTCTTTCCGCGCCGCAGGACTTACGGAAGTTTGCGTCCCAGAAGTGCACCTTGCGTCCATCCAGTCACACTATTACTCTCTGCGTCTGACGATCGTGCTGAGAGAAGGAACTTCTTTTCTAACTCGCAAACACGAAACGAGAAAGGGGGACAGAGAGAGAGAGAGAGGGAGAGAGAGAGAGAGAGAGAGAGAGAGAAGAAAAAAAGAGGCGGTTGCGACATTGGAAAGGATGAAAAATGAGGGTTATCGAGTTACATTCTCGGGAAGGTAATAATTTGAGAGCTCGGTGATAAAGTATTAAAGTTAAAGTGACATCATCTCGCACTAATGGCGTCAAGTGATTTACCATTCGCCACTGATATCCATAAAGCGATAACAAAATAATAAAAAGCTATAATAGGCGAGTTGATAACTCGTACGAATTCAATATTCACAAATACCCTTGGAAATTTTCTTAGGTTTCTTTTTTTTCTTTTTTTTTTTTTATTTGTTCCCCGCACAATGTCACACGATATTTTGATTAACAACGCGCCCATTATATCCATGGACACGCATTGGAATATATCCAGACCGTTGATAATTTCCTGGCGATGCATTCGCGTAATTAAACACGTAATTATGCATTAACTTCTTCGTGGGAATGCACAGATGGCATTGCGAAATATTTTACAATAATACCTACTTTGGTAGATAATTGTATACGAATGCTCGCGGCATGCTATATCACCGTAGTTGTAATCTTTTTATCAGTATTCAGTCGATTTATCAATAAAACAACATTGTATTTTAACTCTCTTTTTAATTCTTACATATTTATAATACGCGTAGACCGGACATAACGAATAAATAATTTAGGTAATCGTTTATCGACGACCTTCCTTTTCTTTTTTTTTTTTATTTTGTTTCTTTTTCACGAATTAACCTTCATTTATTAAGCTTCAATAATTAACTTTCAGAATCACATTAATGTTTATTCAGGTTTCGTTTCTATTATGCACTAAGAATATACGTTATCGAGGCGAACGATCAAATAAACGATATTAACGTACGTTTTTCAATAAATCAACGAATACACGGAACCATTAGTATCATCGTCGAAAGCACGCCAATTATCGAATGAAATAACGAATGAAAGGTCGGTACGAAGCGTACGCTTCCATCAACGTTATACTTAATTAATCGAGTTGTTGATCCTCAGGATCATTCGGCGTACGTTCTCAAACAGAAATGAAAAAGCGACAATTTTTTGATTCGATTTTTCAATATCAGATATAAGTCGTTCTTTTTATCTTTTTCACTTTTTTTTTGTTCTTTTTTTTTTATTAATCTGAAATTTCAACAAAGAATAGAATAGCAACTATTGTGCCTGTAAATAAATTCATAAAATATCACAAACGAGTCAAAAATGAATTTGCTCGAACATGAATTTTAATTTTTCACTTTAATACGTAAATATTTTAAATACGTTCGCGTGGTTTACGGTGCGTGTATTTTTAATTGTTCGTCATTTTTCGTCCCAGTTGTTCGTTGCAACAACGACGTAGTTAGGTAGACGAGTATAGAAGATTCCATCAACGATTTTAAAATTTAAAGAGCAGGTAACATCTTCTTTATCGCCAAAGTTGCCGGAAAATTTCCTGATAACTTAGCGAGAGATGCCACGGTAATTGCGCACATATTCGACATCATTTATGATTACCAACCATGACTCGTTCACCTTTCGCTAATAGTTTCTACTTGGAAAGTAATGAGTATCGGTACTTATGCATACAAGATCGGAAACAAAAAACGCGATAGTACTCGTTACTTCTTTGCGTAGGATGAAATATTGTTTTCAATCATTTCTACCTATCGTCTATTTCTTTCAAACTCAATAATATCACTATTCGAAGTTTTTCCCTTTCATTTAATTTTCAGTTAATTCCGATCGTAATTATTTAAACAATTCTTTTGATACCTTCTAGATTTCTTTTTTTTTAGATATGACTTGTCATCGTTCACAAACCTAATCGCTATCAATGAGTTAAGATAAATTTTACGTACCAATTTTTAGTATAACAAGTAGTAAGTATCGATGCTAAAGCAGACAAGTGTCGACATCTTTCCTTCTCTATACAATTTATTTCGTACGAGGACTTACCTACCCCTCGTTTATTCAAGTACGTCATTACGTACAAATACGATACCTTTAGAATCGTTATATTCTCTATATATTATTCGTTAAAGGTTTCGATTCATCTAAACTTCAAAATGTTCATTGTCTCGTCGCAAAAGAAATACCATGAATTCCAAATTCTCTTTCGCTATCGTCTCGCCATTGACTTTTTAAATCGTCATTCGATCTCCTCCGTAAACTCTATGTTCTTCTACTTTGACATTATACGCGCTGTTGTATCCTTTCGAGGATATACTTTATAAACGAACGAAAAAGAACAAAAAAGAGAAGGAAAGGGAAAAGCATAGAAGAGAAAGAAGAGGAAGAAAGGAGGTGGGGGGAAGCGAAAAGGAGAAAAAAGCGAAAAACAAAAAAAAAACACAAAAATCAAAAAAGTTTCCCTTCGTAGCATCCGACAGACACAGAGTGTCGGAGGAAGTCGTTCGTTTTACGGCGTTCTAGCTCGTAAGCTTAATCGTGGTGGCCTCGGAGAAGACAGGAGTTTTAATTAGTTTTAATTCCAGTATAGAGACTCCTTTTTGCGGCACGGAGCTCGCCAGAGCTTGCACCAACTTGAGAGATAGAGATAGAGAAAGAGCGAGAGAGAGCGAGAGAGAGAGAGAGAAAGAGAGAGAGAGAGAGAAAGCATGAGAACGCGCGAGAAGAGGTAATCGCCTAACGGATAAGCGTGCCGCTAAAGCTGACTCAAAAGAAAGTTTTCATAGTTACCGGGTGAAATGGGAATCAGTAGAAAATTAATACGGCTTAGATAACTTCTGATTTAACATAAGCTTAGAGAATACACTTACGAACACTTACTCGTATCAAACGATATGCTGTAATTTAATATCAAGAAGATCGATGAAAATCATAACATTACAAGATTCTTCTTCTCTTCCATCTCCTTCTTCCACTCTCTCTCTCTCTCTCTCTCTCTCTCTCTCTCTCTCTCTCTCTCTCTCTTCCTCTCTCTTTGTTTAGGTCTTTATTGTTTTTCTTACATGTCCGATCAAAGAACCGTGCTAAGAGCAACGATCTTAAAACGGTCACGCGAGAAGATAGAAGATAAAAAACGAGAAGATAGAAAAGAAAAAAAAAGGAAACGGAAAAAAAGATAGAAAGGGTCTTTGTCCTGGCCGTTCGCATCGCAGTCAAAGTTTACAGAACTTGATGGAGTTGGTGAAGCCGAGGGTGCGAAGCGGAGAAGAGATAAAGCACGTTCTCTTTGTAACTGCAGAAACGAGATTGCCTTACCGATCTTCTCGTGTGCGAGCTATCAACTAAAATACGAAGGACAATGTACCTTTGATGCTTTCAACGACGATGTATTGACGTTTCTATCTCTCTCTCTCTCTCTCTCTCTCTCTCTCTCTCTCTCTCTCTCTCTTTTTGTCTTTCTCTCCATCTCTCTATCCCTATCTTTCTCATTCTCATCCCCACTCCCGCTTTAATAAGTATAAACAATTGATCTGTTTTATCAAACAAACGTCTAACCCTATTTCTCTCTCTCTCTCTCTCTCTCTCTCTCTCTCTCTCTCTCTCTCTCTATTTCTCTCTATTTTCCAAAGACATCGAAGGTAAACGAAACGTCTTCGATCTCGTCTTGCCTTTTCTATTGTCGAAACTTGAAAGCTCAAGAGCTTTCGTGTTGGATACAATACTGGCCATGTAATTCGAGAACACGCTTAGATACGTGTGAACGAGCTAACCTAATGTCGAGTGAAGTGAAAGAAAAAGTACAAAAAATCGAATAAGAAGAGGAATGAGAAGAAAAGAGAATTCAATATTTCACAAGAGATTTTCGAAGAATTTCTGACTGAAGTAGAAAAGCACGAGTAAGAACATGGTCCGCCGTTCAGCTTTACCGCGGTAGATTCGAGCTCGGCCTCGAAACGCAAAGATCTTTCTCTCTCTCTCTCTCTCTCTCTCTCTCTCTCTCTCTTTCAGAATCCAATATTCTTCTATTCTCCAGCAAACCCTCGTTCTTCTCTCTTTCTCGCATCACCCTCGCCCTCCTCCCTCCCCCTGCCTGAGGCCACCGATAAAAGTCACGGTGAAAACGAGAAATCAGCGATGTCGTATTCCTCGTACTACTCGTATTTATATCGAACGCAACCTATTCGTAGAAATCGAATTCAATTTAATCCGATCATGCTTGATGGTCGCGAGTAAAAATTTATCAGCGATTTTCAACGATTTTCTCTTCATTTTTCCTTATCATCTTTCATACTACGCTATTCTCTCTCATTCTCTCTTCCTCTCTCTCTCTCTCTCTCTCTCTCTCTCTCTCTCATATATTTCTCTGTGGTTAGAGGGAATCTTCCCGATTCGTCGAAATCCACACATACCTGCCCGCGCGCGCGCGCGCGCACACACACACACACAGCACATACGCTGAACTGTTATACAAAAAAAAAAAAACCGATAGAGTTCGGAGGACCACGCTAAGAGCAAACTTCGTTTTACCCTTCCGATAACAACGATGTTTTCCCGATGTGATTTCGGCGATCGAATTTCTACTCTATCCTCTTTTGCCCCTACAACGACCTCTCCTCTTCTTCCAGACCCCTTTTTATTCTTGATATACTTACAGCTATGCGCACGTTTCTAAGCCGTGAGATCAAATCTTTTCTAAACGGTAGAGACATTTACTTACTTTTCCGGATACGGATTTCGATATCTCTATTATTTCTCTTCAATTCTTTTTCTTCTTTTCCTTTTCGTATTACACTGATCGTTTACCTTTCTCTTTATTTCTCAAAATTCGTATATACGGAGAAACGTTCTTAATGAAATTGATCTATCGGCGATTAAAGTGAAATTAAAATAGAAAAATTTATTTCGGTTATTAAATAGATATGTAAATTTGATTTATCCTTTCATTAAATTTGGATTACTATATTAAAGGGTCGTTATTTCCTGTACGCAGGAAAGCGGAACGAAGTCTCGGGGCGATTTAATTTAACGAACCAGACCTGCAAAATTAGAGGGGTTTGCGCGTAAAACCTACACGGTTGTATTTTTTTCTCTCGTTTCTTGCTTACGATAGAACGGGAATATCGGTAGTTACGCGAAATAATATTATCCGTTGCTCGGCCATGATGATGCCGTAGAAAATTCTGACTCCGTCAACCGTGAATTTTACCCTGGCTTACTCATGGATGCATAGAATTTTTTATTAGATGCGTAGCCAATTTCTATGCATTTACGATCAACGTAACTCGCTCGGTAAGGATCTAAGTCGTAATAAGAAAATACGCTTATTTACTAAAAGAAAATACTTCTAATTGGCTTTCTTCATAGCCTAGCAACCATTGCCATTTCAATTTAATCGATTAAAAAGTTTGAAGAAACAAAGTTTGATACTGCGAGTGACAAGCTGTCGATCGAGCGGCGTTTAATCTCCTTCTTTAAGGGTAGGCAACACGAAGTTTATATTATAGTTGAGTAGTATCGAACGACAGATATAAGAGGGGATGGTGTGTAATAAGCCAACGAATAGGGAAAGCTCGGAGAAATTATATCTCTGATGTCTCGTAGTCTGACGTGGCTCGATTGGTAACCGTAACTACTTCTAACTTGGGTACACGCACGTCAAAGAAAATTATAATCCAAACGTAAATCGACCGAAGGGAATTCACTTCTCTCGAATGAAAAGATACGTTTATTTATATAAAAAAAAAAAAAAAAAAGAAAAAGGGAAAAAAATCAATATTACTTCTTCGTCACTCACGTGTATCTAACGTTCGTTAATGCTGATAAAATAAGAATTTAATTATCCTTCGAGAAGAAAAAAATGGAGGTCTTCGAATTTGTCGATTTTTAATAAACAAAAAAGGATTTGATCGTAAGGAAACTTAAAATATTTTGACAAATTGTAATCCAATAAGACGAGGCTTTCCGACGAGATGTCGGATTCAAACGATTCCACGTTTGCATTCGCATTGTCGTCGAGTCACGACGGCACCGTGCCACCACCCACCCCCGCGTTTTCTCACCCCAGCATTCGCGCTTAGGGGACTGGAACAAAGCTCTTAACTTCCGTAATTTCAATTTCAGATTACTCGAGCTCGGCATCGGTAGGAGTAGTAATAGTTGTAGTAGTAATAGTGGTGTTAGTAGTGGTAGTGGTGGTGGTGGTGGTAGTGGTGGTAGTGGTGGTGGTGGTGGTGATGGTAGTGCCAGTAGTAGTACAGTAGCTACGGTTTCACGTGCATTGTCAGCCGAGAGAGGCCGTCACGGGAGTCGCAGCCGGCGCAGTTCAAATTGAATTTCCACCGTTGAGCCAGCTAGCAAAGCAGCCAAGAAGGCAGTCAGCCGAGCGAAAGACCGGCAACACATGAAGTAAGAGGACATTGTTGCATTCACCGGAAGCTTCAGTCATTCAATTTAAAAAGTGATCCTCGAAAAGTAGAACAGAAATTTTCATTTAAACTCGACATTATGTATGTATAATGAGATGTATGGATCCAGCTGATCTTTTCCTTCTTTTCTTTTTCTTTTTGTCATCTTTTCTTTCCTCATTGAACACACGCAAACTAGACATTTAAATCGTTCGAGATAAAACGATTCAATTATTACATTTTATCGGGGAACGTTTTATAAAAATTTTATCATAACCTCATCAGACGTCCAATTATACGAAATATAATTTATACAAAGCAAACAAGCTAGTTACTTTTCTTTCCTTTTGTCCTTATAAACATCCTGATTCCTTAACATTAATTCCTCTCTTTTGATGTTTCTCGAACAAGGATGACTTATGCTAGCTGGAATGAATTGAATCGAGACGAGTAACAATATTTAAAGATAATTAGGTATATTTCATTAACGAGAATAATCCCAAGCGATTTGCCGACTGTGTCCTTAGGTATTATAATCCTCTGGGTTTGCGTGATTGAACAGGTAGCCATGCGATGATGAAAGGAGGAGATAGTGAAGGTCGGGGTGGGTGTGAGGGTGCTGGAGGAGGAGGATCGAGGAGAAACGGCGGTCGTCGTTTATGTAGACAGCCTCGGCATCTATAATGTGATGCATAAGTTCAACCCCCTATGGGGGAATTGTTCTGCATACAATAACGACCTCCTTCTTGTGTCCCTCGAGAAAGCTGAGGTAAGTCTCTTTCAATCTGACTATTGAAATCCTATATATATATATATATATATATATATATATATATATATATATATATATATATATATATATATATATATATATATATAAGCGAGTACACATAGATGGATAGACAGATAGATAGATAGAATCGACTAAGTTAAGTGAAACGTCGATTCGAAATTACTTCTAATCGTGACGTGAAACATCGAACGTTCAAATAAATTGCTTTAATATCTACAATTTCATAATAAAAATAATTGATCGGGTATAACTAGTTAAACAATTAATTAGTTATTATTATCGAACCGCTATTGAACGTAATTCGTTGGGTAAAAACTATTCTGAACTAATTATCTTATTATCATATTTATCTCTCAGGAGAAAAGTTCTATAAATTGATATAAAAATCATTGGTAAAGTCTAACAGTTGCGAGAGATTACTAAGATATTAATGCAAATTACTTGGAGTGAAACTTTGAAAATAATATGGATTCGAAAAGAGAATCGAAATAGAATAGAATAGAAAATTATTGAAAGTTACCTTGTTAAAAATTCTTCCTATAATATTCCACAATGTAACCGATCGGGGTTTCATCCATTTTAAATATCGCATCCGTTCAAGTTATCCTTTCGACGAAGGAGAACGTTGCGAAGGAAGATCGAAGCAACAGGTTCATCGAAGTGAAACGGTACGAGAGGAGAAGGAGGAGGAAGTGGAAAAGGATGAAAATAAGGTGAACGAAGAGAATAAAGTGGAAGAGAAAGAGGAAGAAGAAGAAACTAACGGCGAAATTGTTCCTCCGACAACTTTGTACGGCTATAACAACTAAGATTGTTGTCTAAACTTGATGGCTAATTATGGCCTACATTTCGAAATATTCATTCGAATAAATAAATCCACGACGAATTAATATTCGATTCTATTCCTTTTCCCTTCGTAAATGAATTTAAATTTTCCTCGGGAACTCCTTTCAATTCTATCTCGATTTAAACTGATGCAAATAAAAACGATAAAGCGTTTATTTAACGAAATCGCATAATTGTAAATGTTTCAAAGGAAAATTAAATATCTATATATTCCGCAGGATACGTAAAGCTGATTTACGTCGTCGTAGTTCGTAACTGAAACATTACAAAATTCGATTCACAGACGCATACGAGATTACACAGTATCGTTTCAACGTGTTCGTAAAGTTATACGTTAAAAGGGCGTGTAAAGTAAAAAGACTTAATACGGCTCCGAGGTGGCTCAATATATTTTTTCTACGATGAAAGTCACGGAGAGAGTATCAAGGAAAATGCTTAATCTTCAAAGCGAGTGATTAGAAAAAAAAAAATAAAAAAAAATATATGAGCTTCCCAAGTGGCAGTCGGATAACCTAAAAATTCTACCGACCTACAAAAATTTACATTCTCCCCCACTTTCACGATCGACTGTTTTTACACTTTCCTCCTATTCGCCGGTAACTACTATACGATAATTAACGAAAATTATTTCAATTTTATACGCTTTGAAAAAAAAGGAGAGAGAAAGAGGAGAAGGAAAAAAGAACAAAACAAAACTCTTTTGAAGCAAAATAAACAAAAGAACAGGAAGAGTAAGTGAATGGTGGTGTTAATTAAAAAACGGGTAACACAGCGGCAATATATTCGACGAAAAATAAAATATCATTCTAAAGTCAAAAAATTCGATAATTAAGTTAGAATACGTTCCTCTATAAATATTACAAACTTTATTATTCCGTTGAATACAAAAGAAGAAAAAAAAAATAAAAAAAAATGAGGAAGGAAATAACAAAGTTGACAAGAAAATAAAAGACTATTATCTTTCGTATTTCGATATTCGGCCGAGCTCCGCTCTCAGCTTATTTTCCGGTTCATTCGATACGGGTCGATCGATAAAAAAGTGATTGATGATAAGCGCAAAGCTTTTGATAAGGTTCTTGGATAAAAAAAAAAAAAAGGAAAATTAGGTTAGGAATAAAATTCTAATTTTAACTCGATTTTATTAGAAACGAGACGAGCCTAATAACTCAAATTTCGAAAGTCCTTACGAACTTCGAATCGAAGTTTCGTGTTATAATTGAGAAAAGAAAAGAAAGAAAAGAAAAATGAAAGAAAGTGTCGAAAATGCGATCGTTCTCTCGAATTGAAGTAAAACTTCACGGTTCGTTTTCACATTGACTAAAGCGAATTTATGCGATATAAATCGAAACGATCGCGCGAGTAATGTCACGCATGGATGTGGAAACGATTAAATATCGGTATCCATTATAGACGGTAGCTGTCGGTGGAATAAATTTTCCTCCGGCTAACGGGCCACGTCATAAATCAAATCGCCACGCATGGATTTCGGGAGAAACGATGTCAATCAGAGATCGTTACGGTGTTGATAATAACGCCTCTACGATACTTTTCGTTAATCCAGGATTAATAAAAAAAAAAGGACTTAGCATATTGACAAAATGGAAATAAACGCTAAAATGGTTCTCCGATCGATTCGTTCGCCACGAATGGCCTCATTTTATCAGGCAAATAAATACTACGAACCAAAATCGTCTTTATTATACTCTAAATAAATTGATACGTTGGATATTTGATAGTATAAATTTGATGATATAAATGATATAGATAGATTAAACCGGAGATATGAAATTACGAAAATATGCATCAAGTAGATCTCATCGTTTTATACCGAAATAAAATTTCGACCGATCTACCGAAGAGAGAGAGAGAGAGAGAGAGAGAGAGAGGGAGGGGAGAGAATCAGAGATAGAGAACAAATCGTGCACTTTGGATTATTTATGAATTTTGTTGCGAGTAACTTGATGCAACTAAATACATCCTTTTCGTTTATAAGCAATAATTTATAAAATTATTCTTCCATATATTTATACTATTAAATTTTATCTTAATTACTAGATTTGTCATCTTAATGAAAACTCTATCTACATTAAAATATTATAATAATTACAATTATCAAATTAAATTTAATATATAAATAAATTATTTGTGCATATTAATACATATATTCGAAACGTATTAAATCATAACGATTATTCAATATAGAGAATAATTTCGAATTAATAGTACGTATAGAGGTTACAATAAAGAGGAGAGAGAGAGAGAGAGAGAGAGAGAGAGAGAGAGAGAGAAAGAGAAAGAGAAAGAGGGAGAGAGAGAGAGAGTCATGTGGATTTCGATGCATCGTGCGAGCTCGAGCTTGCTCACTGTGAATATGCACAAGCAATATAGGTGAGCATTAGATGCACGAATCGTCCATAGGCGTAGATCGTGAACCCAGCAGGATGGCAAACATAGAACACAACGATCGCAAACGGTGAAACTAGCATCGCGTGCCTGGGAACAGAACGGCCTTTGTACATCTGCGAGCAGCCCTCATGATCGTGAATCTCGTTGATACCTACGATTCCACGTCGTAACAATGAGCTAGCGTCAAAGCTTAGTTAAACGGATTTGCGTTTGTTACTGGAGTATCATCGTATCAGTATTACTCCTACAAGGGAATGATCACCAACGGACGTTTGATCCTTCGAAATTACAGGAAGAACTTTGAGGAGCTCTACCAAGGATCGTTTCCATTGATAAATCAAATTTTATATCGATTACCTTTAATGTTTAACGGTAGATACTCCTTTTTTTAATATAATAGATCATTACAATACCATCTTTCAATAACATTATTTTAATAAAATATAAATCGATTTTGTTGATATGACATAGATACCAATCTTCGGGAAAGGAAAGAAATGACGGAATATGCCTGAACGAATTTACGTAAAAGAGACTGATGAAGGCGTCGCCATTCAACGAGATATCAATTCTACCGATAAATCCTGTTAAACCTTCCTGCGTGATAGCCGACTATACCAGACAAGAGACTAATCCGGTTGAATCGCGTTCTAGCCGTTAATACAATTCCTCTTTGTGTCGTGACTAAGCGAAATTTACCGGTAAGAATGCATCGTTGTAATGCATACACATATCACTATGATTATGCTAATTACCAAAGACATGAACATAGTGATCGTGAATAGAAACGATGATATTTAAAATTGACGTATAATATCATATATTCACATTTTATCGTACCTTAAATTTCACGACTCGAATTAAAGGCGAAGAAAAAGAAAAGGAGGAAGAGATAAAAAAAAAAAATAATACGAACATGCGTATAATTCGAAATATCAAAAAAGGATCGAAAGTCGATTCGGAAAGCTAACTTGGAAGCGCGGTAAGTGTCAAGGGTCGCTAAGAAATCAAAGGACGAGAGTCTAATCGCGAGATTAAAGCTTCCGGAGTTGATCTCGGATTAAGGGATAACTGAGGCTTCCCCGGAGGCTGCTCGGAGACGAGACGAATAACGAACCGAGTCTCTGTCTCTCTCTATCTCTATCTCTCTCTCTCATTTTCTCCCTCTCCTCCTCCCTCTCTCTCTCTCTCTCATTTTCTCCCTCTCCTCTCTCTCTTTTCGTTCTATGAAGTGTGTGATTTCCTCGTAACTTTTAGATCCGTTTAAATCCATCCAGATGCCTTTTCCAACAGTCAGCAAGCACCTCGTTCCGTCTTCCACAACTTTCTCATCCATCTATCTCTTTCTCTCTTTCACTTATTCCTCCTCATCTCTTTCCCCTCTACCCTTCTCCCCTCCCTCTATCTCTCGATCTTTATTAGTCTATTTAAAATAATAATATAATAGTATTCCTATTTCATCGTCTCTATTAGTTTTGTTAGATACATAAACCTTCCTTCTTTTTCTCATTTCATTCGATTGACAACAATGAAAATCGTAACCCTCTTCGTTGTCTCTTATTTTCTCTTTTCTTTCGTCCGACAAACTTTCCCACGAATTTAATATAGATAATTTACATTATCGCTTGTACGAATCTATTCGGATGAGCGTGATAGGTAAGATAAATCTCTCTATTCGGTAAAATATCGTAATAGGCTATGTAATAATGTTAAACAATTCTCGTTGGGGAAAATGTCTTGTTTTTCCGATTACTCGAATCCGAGAAAAAGGAGGGGTGACGGGAGATGGGGAAGAGAAAAAAAATTAAATGTCATGGTTACCGAGACGACAGACGAAGATACTTTCTTCGAAGTGGATAGCTCAAGGACGCGCGCACTCACTCACTCACATACACATACACAAAACACATGCGCACATACACATACACGCACATACACACAAAATGAACGACGTAGTTCTCTCAATATACACGTATATGCGTGGTTCCCGAACAAGTTATGCGCGACGTAATGCGTTCGTAGAATGACGTACGCATGAGGAGAGAGCGCAACAGGTACCTCTCTCGTTTTCTACGGTGCTTGCATCTACGATATAGTATACTCTACATATGTATACAATACGGCTAGAGACGTCCTTGCTCAACTCAGTAAGTCCGATTAATATTGCTAAAAGGAATTTTATGTATAGGGGTTTAAATGTTTCCTCTCCGAGGCGTGATTTTTAAACTAAAGATGATCGGCAGTTGGCATTTAGACATAGATACATGAGGAATTTCGCACATCTCTAAATCGATATGTCAATCAGGAATAAAAAAAAAAAGAAAAGTTAAATAAGTAAACATAAAAATAAGAAAAAAAAAAGAAAATTAACATTGAGCAAGAAGTTCGTTCACCTAAGCGTGCTTCGTATTACACTTTCGTAATGCATTTAATTGACGAGAATGAAATGCGAGTTGTAAGTCGTGATATAAAAAGTAAAAAAGAAAAAAGATCAGTATTTTCCTGTGATAAAAAAAAAATAATAATAATGCTTATTAATCGGAGAGAAAGATTAGAAATACGTTAGCCTTGTTGTGACTGTTAAAAGAAGTTCGTTAATTAAAGGACGAAACAATGGACGTCCCTGAAGTTTAATATCCCAAAGGGTCGCACGTATTGTGAAGAAAAAAATAAAAGTTTTCTTTAACAAAAAGGAAGAAAAAATTATAATAAGAAAGATAAAAGATAAGAAAAAATAAATAAATAAATAAAAGATAAAAATAAATGGGGCAGAAAAAAGATAAGGAAAAATATTAAATTCTTTGTCACCGATTAATTCTTCCGTCCTCGTTCACGGTGTACCTCTTTAACGTGTGCCACGTTTTACGATAATTATTAATTGTACGTACGATTAATGATCTTATTAATAACGTCGGAGAAAAGGCTGTGATAAACGTAAGCAATGTTGCACGAACATAAAACTGGCGGAATAGATAGGGTAGAATGTTCGTTCTTCTTGGAAAGAGCTCTCCTTCCTACGAGAGTAAGGGATTAGTGTCTGGTAGAAAGATAAATCGCTGCTTCAGGATATTTCCAAAGCTACGTAGTTAAAGAGAGGCTCGACTATCCTTTCTCGTTTTCTTTAAGAAAATGATCGTCCTAGTTGATCGTTATTTATAATCGAGTATCGTGACACCTATAATTTTATTTACTTAAGAAACATTGACGTACAGTGAATCGCATTTGATGGCTCCACCTATTATTTGCCTGTTCCGATAAAATTGATGTAGACGACGACTATTTCACGCCACCGTGCCTCATGTGTTCCGATGATTTTCTTTTTCTTTTTTTTTTTTTTTTTTTAACAGAGTGCATGGAGTGCGGAGGGAGAAGAGAAAAGAGGGATGAAGTAATTGATAATAAGAACCATGCGACGAAGAAGTTAACCAACCCCTGAAATACCTTAAAATACTTCGTTGGAAAGATCAAATCTAACACAACGTGTGATATACGTAGATACATTTATATATAATGTGTGATTACGTTTACATATATATATTATATATGTATGTATGTATGTATGTGTGTATGTATGTATGTATTACATATGCGCATGTTTCCCCTGAGAAGATCCAGTACTTCTCGAATTGTTTTTCTATTGACCAGCTGTTAAGAAATTTCACGTACGACCGAAGGAGAATGCATTCACTTAAGCCAGACATAAATCAATTGTTTATTTACCGATGTTCCCTAGGGGATGTTTACGTTACTCGAGTCGATAACAAAAACAGCCACGTTTTCCTTCTTAACGAATACGATGTTCTATCCTTGATATCGCAACTGTGTCAAGATCAAAAGTATGGGTCAACACGTGAGCTCGCTCAAAGAAAAGGAAAACAAAAAGGAAAATATTACCAAGCACGTACGGTCTACGGGGTTGGACGAGATAACCAACAGGTGTCATCTAAAACACGCGTCGGACTGGCGGACCCGTTCAACGGGATTTCGTGGTCGATGAAAATTTCCGTGTATGTGAAAGAGAAAGAGAGAGAGAGAGAGAGAGAGAGAGAGAGAGAGAGAGAGAGAGAGAGAGAGAGAGAGAGAGAGAGAGAGAGAGAGAGAGAGAGAGTGAAAGGGGGGAAAGGAATAATTAAAAAGAGATAGAGATAAACGGAAAATCGTAGGAGAAATTTATACGATGAGGACGGGGGCGACGATATCTCGTCAGCGAGTTATTAATTTTATTTTTTCTTCGCTTATATATATATATATATATATATATATATATATATATATATATATATATGAATTCGTTTCGTACAAAATCGTACACAGAAACGCACGCAGAATTCGCTTTTGGAAATCGTGAAAACGACTTTCGAAGTGATAAACGAGGTCGTGCCTGTCGCGAGTTAATTGATCGACGTGATGTTGGGTTACGGCCGTGCTCAACGTTTCGTGATCGCTTGCAAAAAATGTGAAAGGGGAGAGAGGGTGAGACAGAGGGAAGGGGAGAGAGAGATAGAGAGAGGGAGGAAGATAGTGGGTTGGTTGAAAAAAAATACCGTCATCGAATTCACGTCGACGTTAATTGCTTGTCCGGCAGAGCGATACATGTACTTTTTTACGGAGCGTTGCGAACGCTCGTCGTTTCAACGCCGAAAATCATATTTTTCACTTTGATTTTATTATCTCGGTTAAACCCGTATGTCCCGCGACAATCGTGGAACGACGCAAAGGACCTATAAATTTTGTCGTTGGTCTTCCACGAATAAACGAGGTAAAATTATTATCTATTATTCTTCTTTCTTTCTCTCTCTCTCTCTCTCTCTCTCTCTCTCTCTCTCTCTCTCTCTTTTTCTCTTAATTTTTTCTTCTTGCGAAATACTTTCATGTCGAGTACGATGAAATTCGCTGTCGTAAATATTCTTTTAATCTAAACGTATTTTACAACGAAAAACGTGATATAAAGGGAAATGAATTTTTCATAAAACGTTTCCAATAGGTGTCTACTTTCTATCAGAAGAACGTGAAGAAAACTCAGGGCATTCTTTTGGATTACCATGTCGCGCATTTTCCATGACTTTCCAGTCCTCGTGCAATATTCAAAATTTCTCCTGTCGGAAGTTCGACGTCGAGCCGAGAATTTGGAACGCTGGGAAAACTTCCAAGTGCCGAATTTCCTTTTTCTATTATTCAAAGGCCATCCAGGAAAGAGAAGTCGCTGGTTACAGAAGTACTATTCTTCTGAACTACGTCCACGTATATACGTAGGTATGTATATATGCCACTTTTATATTAATATCAACGTATAAATCTTTGATCAAGGTCGATGCGATCCAGTTTCCCATGAATTTTTCTATGTGTTTACATTCGCATACGTGAAATATAGAGAAAAGTGAAGATATGTACATAAATACATACATATAGAAATGACGCGGAAGGTGATGTAAATATAAAATAGAAAAGACACAAAAAAATAAGTAAATAAAAAGAAAAACCAGATGAAAAGAAATATGGTAATAAGAAAAATTATGGGTAATTAGATTAAAATTGTGATCGAGTTTCCAATAAGATACAGTTATTGGTACTTAAAGACCGATAGCCTCTATCGATAACTCGAATAGCTGCTCGTCGAAAACATGACTGAAAGTAATATCTTTGATCGTATGATGTAATGATAGTAGTAGTAGTAGTAGAAGTAGTATAGTAGTAGTGTAGAAGTAGTAGTAGTAGTAGTAGTAATATAGTAGTAGTGTAGAAGTAGTAATAGTAGTAGTAATAGTAGTAGTAGTAGTAGTAATATAGTAGTAGTGTAGAAGTAGTAATAGTAGTAGTAGTAGCAGTAGTAGTAGTGTGGTAGTGTAGTAGTAGTAGTAGTAGTAGTAGTAGTAGTAGTAGTATAGTAGTAGTGTAAAAGTAGTAGTAGTAGTAGTAGTGTAATAGTAATAGTAGTAGTAGTAGTAGTAGTGGTAGTGTAATAGTGTAGTTGTAGTGGTAGTAATAACAGTGGTAGTGTAGTAGTAATAGTAGTAGTAATAACAGTGGTAGTGTAGTAGTAGTAGTAGTAATAATAACAGTGGTAGTGTAGTAGTAGTAGTAGTAATAATAACAGTTGTAGTGTAGTAGTAGTAGTAGTAGTAGTAATAACAGTGATAATGGTGGAAGTAAGTCGAACCATCTGCATCCTGCTCCAAAAGGCGTAGTCTCACGTTTCATTTGGCCTACTTATATACTTATCCAGAGAAAGAGAAGGAAGGAAAGAAAGATAGATAGAGAGAGAGAAAGAGAAAGAGAGAGATGGAGAGAGAGAGAGAGAGAGAGAGAGAGAGATTTCAATACTCCGAAATGTTACGAGGTTCCCACTCTCATTACATCATTACATTTATCATCCGCGTTTATCTTTGTTCATCGATGTAAAAGCAAAACGATTTTCCGCGTAAACGATGTTATTGCAAAAGCTTTGATGTCGCCATTATGTCGCTCGATTCGGATAAAAATACTTACTGATAAATGTCATTCGGTAATAATGCATTTAAATAGAAAAAAAAAAAAAAAAAAAAAACAAGAAACAGAAGAAAACAAAACATGAAAAAAGAAAGACTTCCGATACCCACCCTCTTTCTTTTTCTCTTCAAATATATAAAATCGATATTAATTAAAGCGACATTAACTAACGACAACCGTACGTGACTACATACGTACGTAGAACGTACCATCATTTCGATAACTTTTTCGTAGAGGCCAAGGTATAAAATTAATTTAGCGTTTCAGTTCAACGTTGAATTTATTGATCTCGCAGCATATGTATACGTAAGCAACGAAAAATCGATCGAGCTATACTGATGACTACGAAGCGTAGCCGCGAATATAATCGGAAAGAAATGGCTCAAATTATAATGAAATAAAAGAAAGAAGATATATATATATATATATATATATATATATATATATATATATATATATATATAGAGAGAGAGAGAGAGAGAGAGAGAAATATGAAAAATTAGAATAAGAGAAAAAGGGAGAGAAAGAGAAAAAGAGAGAAATATGAAAAATTAGAATGAGAGAGAAAAGGAGAGAGAGAGAGAGAGTAAAAAGAAAAAAGATAGCTAGGAACATACGCGCGACGGTACCCAATTAGTCCTCTACTGCAAAGCTTCCTATGCTCGAACATGTCACGTATCACGAACATGAAATTGAATCGCACAACGGCCGCACCTGCTTCTGTGATGTTTTTTTATGAACGACTACGTACAAAGGATAAATACGGCTAACGATGATGGATAAAATGATAGCGACCGTTAAGAATGCCTTTGATGTCTCTTCTCGATCTCTTAACCTAATGACAAACGTAAAAATGAAAAGAGTGAAAGAGTGAATTAACACGGTAGACGCTTCAGTACATGTTAAAGGACCTTTCTCTCTCTCTCTCTCTCTTTCTTTCTCTCTCTCTTTCTCTATCTGTGTGTGTGTGTGTGTGTGTTTGTGTAAATCAACATAGATGTCATTAAAATAAATCCGACCACTTTCTATTATGTATTTATTTTAATAGCTAGGGAACTTTCCGAAATAACATAAGTTTCAAAAAATCAATCAAACAATAAGAAGAAAATATGAACGAACTATTGTTTTATATTATACATAAAAGAATGATTTTTTTTATCACTACGGTACAATCCATAGAAATAATCGAATTTCTCAATTAATAATTTGTCACATGAAAGAAAAAAAGAGTCGATGAGATGAATATGATCAAAGTCGAGAAGAGAGAGAGAGAGAGAGAGAGAGAGAGAGAGAAGGAACCAACTAGAGCTAGTGATGCACAGATTAATTGATCGACGAAACGCGGACGTGCGTGCGTTTATTCGTTGCTATCACAAAAGCGGGTTGCGTCCGACGTGTGCTGCTAGTCGTAGTAGCCGAATCAATTTGTGCTGATGTATCATGGCATCATTTGCTCGTACAATCGAGCGAATTACGAGCGTTCACTCCCCTTTCTATCCTCTTTACACCCTATATAATCCTATCTTCTCTCTCTCTCTCTCTCTCTTCTTCGCCCTCGCTTTCTCTCTCTCTCTCTTCTTCTCCCTTCCTCTCAGTCTCTCTCTCTCTCTCTCTCTCTCTCTCATTTTCTGTTTCACTCTAGTCTTCTCTTTCACTTGCTTCGTCCCTTCGATATAACAGTAGCAGCAACAACAGCAGCAACAGCAGCAGCAGCAGCATTGTTTACGTTAACACGGATGACGATAACGGGCGCGTCTCCACGCATCGACGTCGATATCGCCGTGAAACGGCGATAATGACACGTCCGTAATTCGCAAAACGATGATTGTCATCGCCGTGAGCGTTAACATCACCCAAAGAGATCGACAGAATATTCATCGAGTACGATCCGAGAGAGCGTTGGTCATTTTCGACAATTTTCAAATGTAATCCAGTCCGATTCCATTTTCTCGATGACACTCGATCGTTTGTTGTAGTTTTATAAATACATAAACGCACGCACGCACACACACACACACACACACATACGTATTTACATATACAAATATATTAGATGCAGCGTTATCGTAAATCGAATCAATGCATCTGTATTATATTATATAACGTAACTTTTATTTAAAAGTAATAAAAATACATAAAACAAATGTCATTATGAAACTTAATGAAATATTAAAAGTATGCCGTAAGTTTCTTTTTTTTTTTATAATAACAGATATCTCACCTAACAATATTTTAACGAAATACATAAACATTAATTATCGTACGTTCTATGTATATCTCCCTATATCTCTTTTGTACGTGCGAAATTCCCGTTCGCGAATCATTCACTAATCCACTGAGAGAACATGGCCAACACGACGGCTTGTTATCGCTTTATGAATATGATCCTTGTCGAACAATAGACCCGGAAGGTACGTCCATTGTGCGCATCAGTCCATTCAACCCCATTGTAATGATTTCACGTCAGCGACAAAAGCCAGCATCGTCTTCCGAGTGATCATCTGTTCGAGAAATTCCATTTGCCAGCTCTCTCTCTCTCTCTCTCTCTCTCTCTCTCTCTCTCTCTTTCTCTCACTTCTCCCCCCCTCTCTCCCTCTGTCACTTTCTTCGTTGACCTCGTTTCTATTCGCTATTTTTGTTTACGATTAGGTATGTTCGTTGAATTTCAATAGACCGTATGTACTTACATTTTAGCCTCTCGAGTTTTACGCTACGATTGCATTACCGTTCACACATCGTGTCGAAAAGGTAAGGTACTATAGTTCGTTCAACGAGACGCGTGAGAGAACGTAAACTAATACACGTGATAGAGACGTAATCGGGTCAGGAGTGTATACACAACCTTTAGATAATGTAGAAACTTGTCAAACTTGAACCCGAAGGAAGGATATAATAATATAGGTGCACTATCTATCTTAATTCGCTCCTGAATTCAACGATTGTCTCGAATTCATTTGAATATGATTCAACTATAGTTCGCCAGTCAATGATTCAACTTCAATGCATTTATGTATGTAACGTAATGTCCAGCACGCGGCTACTTCTTTTTTACGAATTTCCTGACTCGTCTCGACACAACAAACGCTAACGCGCCGCTTTAATCGATTTTCGCGACATTAATCGAAGATAAGCGACTATTTATTGTCACTCTTCGACAAGATTTTCTACGATGAATCACTTTACGTGACACTCGAAGACGTTTACAAGAATGATAAGAAATAGGAATTAAAAAAAAAAAAAAAGGAAAAAGGAACAAAGTAAATTAATAAATAAGAAAAGATTTAAAAAATTGCATCTTTATTGATATTTATGTATTTTCGCAAGTGCACGTCCGTGTGCATTGTTGTATTTGGAACGCTTGTTACATGTTTCGTCACGGAACGAGAAGTGCTTAAGCAAGATATAAACAGATCCGAGAGAGAGAGAGAGAGAGAGAGAGAAAAAGAGAAGAGAGAAAAAATACTAGTTAATTTATTAGTCTCTCAAGGACATGTATGCTGAATGTAAGAGGAGGAGGAGCATTGGCTGACGAGTGAATAGGAAGAAAGGAGAAATCAGATGAGAGGATTTCAATTCCACTTGGTAAAGACTTTACTTCGTTTTAAAAGTTTTTTACTATATAGGAAATGAAAGAGAGAGAGAGAGAAAAAAAAAGAGAGAGAGAGAAACTGAGAGAGATGAAACTAGGAAATTATATGAGACTCGCTAGGGATCGACTTTTTCAACGAAACTTATACTACTAGAGTCTCGTTACTGAGAAATAATTCAACGTTAAAGAAAAAGAGAGAAAGAGAGAGAGAGAGAGAGAGAGAGAGAGAGAGAGAGAGAGAGAGAGAGGAAGAGAGACAGGGGCGGCAGGGGGGAGTGAGGGAGAGAAAACAACAACCTCATCCCTACGGTATTTTGTAAAACAGTTTACTCTCTAAAAAAGACACGAGGAGTCGTAACGAAACATGACCAACGTTAAATGAAAAACTTAGAACCTTAAAAATACATTCCCTTTTTCTGTTTTCGCTCCGTTTCATTTCAATCAAGTCATTGATCTCGGAAAAAAAAAGAAGAAAGATAGATATAAAAAAAAAAGAGGAAGATAGAAAGAGATGTCGATAAGAAGAGCTTACTCTACGGAATGAAATGTGTAAACGTGATCAAAGGACTACTTATGCTTCTTGTAAAAACTTTAAGAAGATTTTGCGAACGTAAAATGGATCACTTAATAAACGCCTTTCATGTCAATCTGGGCTTACATTTAATTCCCTTTATGGTTCTTTCATACGATATGAGTGAACGATATATCATATATAAATATAAATACAATAATAAATAAATATATATATATATATATATATATATATATATACATACTTAATATAAATGTCAGAAATGTTTGTAGATATCTATTAAATAAAAACGTATATTTTTCGTACAGTATTAATTCCCAATTGACAGGGGGATGAAGCAGAATCTTAACAAAAAGAAAAAAAAACGAACGAAAAAGAAGAAAAAAAGACAGAAAAAGAGAAAAAAAATTCTATTCTATTGTTTGTCAACGTACTCCGTAAGATCGTTTATTTTCCGATCGTTTCTTATCGATGAGGTATAATCAAGTGGAATCGTGAGAAACGTGCACCTTTAGCGGCCTAGAAAGTGGAGGCTCGTTCACGACGGCTCGAAAAGAAACGGAATAAAACTCAGAAAGACCTCTTATTTTCTTTCTCGCATGTTCGCCACGCACAAGGGCGAGAAGAAGCACGGTACGATGGAGCAATAAACGTAAACGATGCGATTTCCCGTTTTTTTATCACGCCATAAAAGACGAATGTTCGATACCACGGAAACTTTCATCATTCGCCGATAACGACGAAAATTCCGTATGGAGCCGATAAGGGTCGCTCTTATCGAATATTAATTTAATTTTAACGAGGAACTTGTTATCGACATTATTATCGCGATAGGAGAAAATAATTAATTTGCATTTCGAAGTCTCGTAATACAATTAAATATACTCGTTGCACTTTCTTATAATCATGAAGTTTTATTTTTATTCTCTTTCTAACATTAAGATATTCTATATATACATACATATATATATATATATATATATATATATATATATATATATATACACTCGATGGGTTCTCTTCGTCAGGTTTATTTCGTTACTAAAAGAAAAGTAATATATTTCAACGCAATCAACGAACGTTCAAATTTATAGATGATAAAGGAGAATAGGATGTGGCAGTTATTACCGATCGTTTTAAAAAGAAAAACCGACGAAGTACAGCGGTTCACCTTCGAAGACGTTTTACGATCGACGTCCGATGAAAATCCACGGGCACATGAGCCGTCCCATGAATCAGGCATCCGCTAGTGATTTATAACCATGGATAGTTGGAAAGCGATGCAACCGATGTGGGATATACTCTCTCTCTCTCTCTCCCTCTCTTCGATGCACGAGAAACCTAGGATGTCTCATAAACCTCGCACTATACCGAAACTTTATGGAGGCTATACGCAAATCTATCACGATCAACGGATTTCCGGAGACGTTTAGGAGCGATCACTGTTGTCCGTTGAGTCCAATATACGACCGAAACAGGGATATTCAATGTCTAGTCTTAGGAGTCTCTTTCAAATTTACTTAAAAAATATTTCGCATTTTCTTTTTAACGAAGTAAAAAGATTTAACGCAGACTTTAACGATTCTTTTATTTTTTAATACGTAGACATATACGTAGATATATATATATATATATATATATATATATATATATATATATGCATGTGTGTGTGTGTGTGTGTGTATAGATAAATATAGATAAATATATACACGTACGATTAAAATGATTTTGGGATTTACATTACAGCTAAACCAGGCTAACTTCGTCATGTCGGTGTTTTAAATATAATCAGATATTAGGAGAAGCAGCAGGAGGAATAAACACGTTGGAAATACAGCTAGACGGTGCTTTAAAGTGCTACGTAAAATACAGCTTGAAAGCATCCCACGTGAACGTGGACAAACGAAGGTTCTGCATAATGGAGGACCGAGGTCGAGCATTCGGGATTCGTGAATAAACTAGCGTACGAACACTGCCGAGATGTTTTGACCGTGGACGACATAAATTTCAACGAAAAAAATAATTATCCTAATTGGGAACGATATATTCGGGTGACGATAGTACACTTTAAAGCGTTTGCTTGAATGCCAGAGACATATTAAAAAAAAAAAAAAAAAAGAAAGAAAGAAAGAACAGAAGAGTAATAAATGTATGTGTTAATAAATTGAAAAAAAGGATACGTATAAAAAATAAATTAAACATATACACACGACTCACACGCTTGTTTATAGCATTTATCATTATCCAAAATGATTGAAAATCCTCATCTGAACTACCTACGTT
>OU426997.1:4420012-4425012 GCA_911387935.1 Dolichovespula saxonica
CTCTCTCTTTCTCTCTCTCGGTTAAATGCCGCAAGCTCTTTTTCTTTTTCTTCCCCTTTTTTTATTCTTTTCGATCGATCGACTCTACTTTTTTTTTTGCCTCGTTCGTTTTTGTTTTAAACGATACAACGGATAGGATCCTTTCTATCTTCTTTTTGATTATATATTATTATATAAGGTACGACAAACACAGTGCCATATTATAATTTTACAATGAACTCGAGCTCGACGTACATATATACTAAATTAAACGGGATTTAATGAGAGATTTTTCGAGCCCAACTGTAATTCCGGTGTTTTAAGTTCAATGCGCCCGGGCTCGCGTACGTACGCAGAAAGTGAAATGAAAAGTAAGAAATAAAAACGAAAATTGCAGAAAGGAAAAATGTAAAGAGGAAAAAGAAACGGAGAGGAGGAGGGCGAGAGGAAAGAAAGAAAACGAAAAAAGGAGAAAACAATTCTAGACTTTCTCGCACGTGCACCGCGAGAATGCGATTCAGGGATTAATTAATTACTAGGGAAGGCATTTTTTATGTATTATATTATTCCATGCTTCCGCCGTTGGCTTACACACTGAGTCGGTGCTGGTAGCTTCGAGAAGACAATAATGTCTCTGATTTATTTCGCAATAAAAATATCCGGGATCGCGAGAATTGCAGGGCCGAGGATACGACCAACAAACACCACCACGTATCCACGTACGTACGTATACACGTAACGCAACGCGTAACCACGATGTTCTTGTTCCTCGAATTCAACGAGAATTTGCATTTTAATATCTGCCCCGGCCGCAATAAACCATTCTGCGATTTATCCCTTTAATTAACAGCATTATCCACCTTTCGCATAAATTATTCGAACGTTGTGACGACGGAAGATCGATCGATCGTTGGCCTTTCACACACGAGCGTTAGCTCGCACGATTGCGAATTGTCAAAAGTCATGATATGAATTATTTCGCGCGTGGAAAAAGTAGTAAAAGAAGAAGAAAGAAAAAAAGAATACACGCAAAAAAAAAAAACAGATAAACGTCTAAAATATATTTAATACGAGACTCCGTTATCGTAACACTGGAGTCTAGTAAATCCCTTAGATTTTTTTCAATCGAACGCGATATAATCGGATGCCGAGCGCAGCAGCCTCGCGTGTGACGACTATTATAAGCGAGCTAGGCACGTTATTTGATCCCGCGTATTTAATATAAAGCTTCAAATTTAACGACGAATCGCCGTGCGTCACGCTACGAAAAATAAAGGAAGGGAATTAAAAATAAAAAGGGGAAAGAAAATAAAAAAGCCGAAATATTTCCCACGTCCGTATGCTGGTATTGCGAATTCTATGTTTACGTCAAATGAAACATCAACTGACAAATAAACAACCTGGACGAAATATTAATGAAAACTTTGGAACGCGTAGGATAGAATGTCCAAAGAATAATAACAATAATAATAAAAACAATAATGTCAAAAAAATAGAATATATATATATATATAATAAAATACGATAACGTATGATTGGACGATGAAATTTCATGAAGTTTCATGTAAATATATTTTGTTCAAAAATAACAAACGAAAAGAAAGAAAGATATTAAAAAAATATAATGTAAAAAGGACAGAATCGTGAGAGGAGGGGGCGCGAGGGAAGCTACTAGTTTGGCCGATAGGATCGATTCGATTCGAAATCGAGACAACTACTTTCACTGGCAACTCTTGAACACAAAACGGAGAAGAGGTATCCAAACACACAGAAAAAGAGAGGGAGAGGGAGAGGGAGAGCGAGCGAGCGAGCGAGAGAGAGAGAGAGAGAGAGAGAGAGACAGACAGACAGACAGACAGACAGACAGACAGAGAGCTCACCTTCCTCTCGTAATTACGTGTCACGGATCATTCCAGCCTCGTACTTTTCGTTCTAATTGCGCTCGTGGCCCCACATCCGCGTGGTAAACTTCGAAAATGGCCGTGGCAGTTACCGAGACTATTAATTAGAGATAGACGCGTTTCCCGATAGACGAACTGAACGTTCGCTCTCGTTGTAGGAGTAAGAACTATTGAATGAAAGAGAGAGAGAGAGAGAGAGAGAGAGAGAAAGTCGAGTAATCGTGCTTTTGGCTTTGTGGCGTACGAGCGATGGCCGATCCATCGGTGAAGCTTAATTTCTTCGATGCCTTCATTCTCCCTTCGCCCCTCTCAACACAGGACTCTTCTGTTACTCTCCTACCTCTTCCACATTTTCCCTGAAGCAGTAAAACCGGATTTGAATCCGAAACTGGTAGCTCCATCCCACGTTTCTGTCATTAGCGCGGGCTACTAATAGCCTTCGTTACGCTAATTGGACCTTCGGGGTTTTGTGCGTAAGAGAGAGAGAGACAGACAGACAGAGATAGAGAGAGAAAGAGAGAGAGAGAGAGAGAGAGAATAATAAGCGCCCCACAGGGCGACCTTCTCTCGATGATCGCTTCGATAATGCAATCATTAAAACAATTCAATCAACGGAAATATTTCGAAAGATGAGAAAAAGTCAGATATATAGATTAAAGGATGGCTGATAACGAGAAATCATCAACGAGATCATTTGCACCTAATGCGATCGTTAATCCATCATAGATTGCTCGTTCATTCACGAGTACGTTTCTATCGGTATCGTTTCGCGTTGAAAGAAAAGAATTTTTTTTGTTTTGTTTTTTTTTCTCTTATTAAAAGTTAAAGAATTTCCTCAAATATCTATAATAGAATTTTATTATTAGAGTTTATTATACATCCTACTGAAATTCTTTAATTCTTTCAGCAGTTTCACGAGAGATGCTCGAACGAGATAGCAGGACGGATTTAAATAATATATGTATAAAAGAGAAAATAAAAAAGAATGGTACATTCTAAAGAAACGTTAAATAATACAATACGATATCTTTCTCTCTTTTCCTCCCTCTTTCTCTCGCTGCATTCGTATTCCATGGTGGGGCAGGGTGGAGAGCGGACGGAAGGAACGACGTTTTTAATGTTAGGTGCTTTTTATTTTTTCCTAAAATAATAAAATAAACTAAAATAAAGAGAAATAAAAGGACAAAAAGAAAGATCTTGCTCACAAACCGTACTAATCTATCTTGGATTAAACATTTTGCCGAATAACACGCACTTTTATTCTCTTATTTGCGTTCCCGCAAAATAATTAAAATTAACAAATTAAGGAATGAAGAGATACAGATTTTCTTTTATGTAGTAGAGAAAATTATATGCGTAATCGAGATTCGACCCAGAATGTGAAAATACAGGTATACGCTTTTTATTAACAATAATCAACTGTATTCTATACAAAATTCTTGACATAGCTACCTCTAAGCAAATCTATGCAAGGAAATGAGTTAGAATTTCATTAAAATTGCATTCGTGCGTAGCAATGTAAGTTACTAGCCGTGTGCTATCGCACGTGACTTGAGATTCCGTAAGACTAATCGTCCGTATTAACAATTGAAAAAATTAGAAAAAAGAGAAAAGAAAAATGGAAAGGAAAGGGACGAACTTTGATTGGTTGGAATTACATCCGGATTGTTCGTATCGAATATCTTTAAGTAAACGTGAATTGCGATCCCTGTTTACACGATGTGATCATAACGATTTAAGAGTAAAAAACATTTAAGTATTTCAAGGGGTTTAAGTACATATGGGAAACGTCGTAAATTGTTCGCCGTACAAAGCCAACTTCTTGTGAACTTGTTGCCAGATCAAGAACATTTAGAAAAACTGAACATTCGTAGAATATCTAAAACATAAATATTTATAGAGTCCACGACGGGCTCTTAATCACGTTTCGTTCATTTTGAACAAAGAGCGCCTAACGAACCTTATTTCGTATGATAATAAATAACCTTAGAACCAAACGTCGAACGAATGAATCCCCGCAACAGAGGGCGTGCACGTGATCCTCACCAGTTCGAACTTTTGTTTGAGATAACGCAGCACACCCTTTACGAGTCTCGTATACTTTTTCAAATGGATAAGAGAAGGAGTGCATTTTATTTTAAACACGAGTCACATGTTCCGATACGGAACAGATAGGTTAAGATCTAAAACAGAATCAGCCTCGAACAGATCGTCTAACAAATAAAGAAAGAGAGAGAGAGAGAGAGAGAGAGGGAAGAAAACAATACGACGAGAGAAAGAAAACGTTCTCTCTCGAAAAAAAAAAGGACAAACATTATCGATCCTTGAGTTGTCAAAAATTTTTTCCCCTCTCAATATTTTTTGCCTCGGACCAATCAAATACCGTGTCGAAATCGTCGAAACCTCCCTACTTTTTCCAACTCACAGCACCATTATCGAAGAAATCGGAGACCAATAATTCGGATTTATCGAAATTAAAGTGCAACGAGATGGAACTCGCCGATGAGAATTTCTCGAGAATCTCGGCTATAGTTTCCGCATCGATGCTTCATCATCTGCACCCTTTTCCTCTTTTTCATTTTTTTTTCTTTCCCACTTCTTGAACTTGACAACACTCGAAAGATAATACATACTTATCACCGCCTAACTTAACAACCGTTTAAGTATGTATAATAGTATACAACGAATTATATTTTATCATACTTCGTTGTTATCTTCGCGAGTATAAGAATTTTTTCTTTATCTCCTTCTAAAGATACATCTGACGAATTATGGATGTATCGTGCATCGAACGGTATGATGATCGTTACCGAAAATTTCATTGCTCAAAATAATGAACTTTGGGCATGTTAGTAAGCGAATGATGCTTTAGAAAACTCGCTCGGATGGAAAGCAGCCTCCTCCGTGCGCTCTGACGATCCAGTTTTAGCAAAATCCCTCGGTGTATACTGTAGAAGTATACCTATGAGGATGCTCTATAACAACTTAAAACTCATCTAATAGTATTTCCATTTGAACGACCTCGTACTATCTCGCGCATAGAACAACTCACTCGCTCTCTCTCTCTCTTTCTCTCTCTCTCTCTCTCTCTCTTTCTCTCTCTCTCTCTCTCTCTTTCTC
>OU426997.1:4432512-4440012 GCA_911387935.1 Dolichovespula saxonica
TTCCACGATTTTTTAACTTCTTTCTGCTCTTTTTTGCTCGTTTCATCCGAAAATTTCGAAAGTTAATAAATATTTACGGAAAATTATATAGAGTATCTCTTTCGCGAGTGTAGATATTAAAAAATAGAACAAATTTTTTTCGGAAATTATTTCTTCAAAGGCTATTTATGAGAGAGAGAGAGAGAGAGAGAGAGAGAGAGAGAGAGAGAGAGAGAAATACCTTCCATACTATAAAACGAAACGACGAGAGCAAAATTATACGGAGTGTCCAACTAATATATGTAGATATTAAAAAATAATACAGATCTTTTTCAAATATTATTTCTTGAAATGCAATTTACAAGAGAAACGTTCCCTATACCGCAAAACCAAACGATCAATATTCCTCTGTCGTGCTATATCGTTTCGCTGTTACCATCCTATGACGTACACGAATTCAACAGAAAGTATTTAAACTTTTTGTCTTAAAATCGCCGAAATTCCGAACGTTCTTCCAACGGAGAATATCAGCTAAACTCGAAGTGAGGAAAAGCTTTGAGAAGGAGTGGTCCGTCGTCTGTATCTGACAGCCAGCAAGTAAGATGATGATAAACGATACTTGGGAGTCTCATCGACGAAGTTTCTTAAGAGAATGAAACTTGGTTCAAACAATTTCACATCCAGCCCCCTCAACTTCTTCTCGACGGTTTACAAACGTTACGATGAGAAAGTAGAACGTCTGCAAGTATAAAGAGAACGAGAGAGAAAGGGGGAACGAGATGAATAGAGTGAAAGAGAGAGGGTGAGTGAGAGAGAGAGAGAGAGAGAGAGAGAGAGAGAGAGAGAGAGAGAGAGAGAGTGAAATTGAGAGTAAAAGAGAAAGAGAGAAAACGAGATAGATAGATAGATAGATAAATAGAGAGAGAGATAGATAGAGAGAGAGAGAGAATGAGTGAAATTGAGAGTGAGTGAGAGAGAGAATCACGTAGCCTCTTGATGTCTCTGGAATTTATAACTTCCGAGAGGATTCGGCCTTGCGAACTTGGAACTTTACCACTACAAGCCTTTCCCATTACGCTAATATGCTGTTATCCACTGAAGCTCCATTTTCGATAGTCTCGGGCGAATTCGTGGAATCCATCGGCGAAAGTAGAAATTACGGGTGGCTTGACGTCTTTCTTCGTAATGCAAACAAAGAGAGCGAGCGAGCGAGCGAGAGAGAGAGAGAGAGAGAGAGAGAGAGAGAGAGAGAGAGAGAGAGAAAGCAAACAGAAAAAAAAATGAAAAAAAATATGTAAATCAGTATGGGGACCGTCCATTATTCGTCGAAACTTCATTTTTGATGGAGTTGAACGAGTTTTCGCGATCTATCGATTAGAGCAGAAATTGCGAGTGGATTGAAATTTTTTTTTTTCTACGAATCGAAAAAAAAAAAAGAGAAAAGAAAAAATATACAAATATATTTATACAGAGAAACATATTCATTGAAACACCATTTTCGATAGAATCGAATGAGTACGTTGAGTAATTCATTGATGAGATTAGAAAACGCTAGTTGGTCGATGACATCAATGATGAGATAAAAATAGAAAAGGAAAAAAGTAAATTAATTCACGGAGAGATCTTAATTACTAATCTTATGATTAACATAGTTATGTGTAATGAGTTATATTGTTTACATTTTACGTCGAATTGAAAGTTCTTTCTTATCGTTATTAACGTAAATTAGGTGGGATATAAGCATACATACCCAGATATTTGTGGTTTATAAATTATTTAAACGTTGTTAAAATACAGGTTTGCGAGTGAGAAACTTAAGGGTATATGATGAAGTTAATATTCCACAACAGCGAGAATTCGTTCGCTAAAAGCGCCATTTTATCGGGAACAACGGGATCTCCGAGAAAACGGCTTGTTCGCATAATTTAGGAACGTACGCGATATATCGCAACATTTCACCTAAGTCAACTAAGTTATTCTTGCGATAAGGTAACGGCGAAATTGAGAACAGGCACGTAATACCAGTCGTTATATCTATCAAAATGAGTGCCGTTTTATTTTTCTAATTTATATTACGTTTCATCTTGCCATTTAATAAATTATATAAACCGATAAAAACTACGAAGTATTATATTCGTTTCGATGAGAGGAACATTGTATCATAATGAATGAACGTAAATGAATAAATAATATGTTAAATAATATATTAAATTTAACACGATAGTAATAAAGTTTGTAAAAGATGCGTATAATTCTCGACGTCTATCTGCCTCGAAGGTCTTACAACGACTAACTCGACCTTTGAGGGAAATAGGTAAACATTATTGGGCTCAGCTAATATACACTTGGATATTTGTTTACATTAGATTTCCGTTCCCATCTTCGATAATAAACACACTCCTGTATATATACATATTATATGTAGGATTACATCGAGTTATAAGATAGTTATTAAAATGTAACAAAAAATGTATTTAAATTGATATAAAATATTATATTAAATGAAACGTTAAACGACAACGACTGTTTTACGATTGTACTTCTTCGTAATCCGATTTCAACTGAAGAAAAAAAATTATTCCTTTTCTCTACATTATTATACCGATATTTTCATCATTTCTATTATTGTAATGCCAACATACAAATAAATTTAATGACTCAAAATCTTATTTCTTTTACCTACAATTCAACAAACTTTGTTTCGTAATTTTCCGAAACTATAGCAAAATCCCTGACCCATTTATTTCAACATTAAAAGTCCCATTGATAAATAGAGGGAAACAAATACATATATTTAAACACGTAAATATATTTAAATACCTTTTAAACACAGATATATTATCATTCGTGTGTAAATAATATGATATAAGGTATAATTAAATCGAAACAATTAAACGATCCCTATCTATTTCCATGGGAAATTCTAATAATGGTCATTAATTAATTATTCACATTTCGAGTGAATGAACATTTATTATGATCACGTGTGAAACCCTTTTCGCAACATTAACGCAACCGCTTAAAATACAATACTTGGCATCATGTAGTTGCGTTCATGAGATCGTTAACCCTTCACCGTGTCCCTGTACCATTATCGTGACGATTAGAGTCCAGATCGTTAGAAGCAAAGTTATTGCGTAACCACGAGATACAGTTTCTAGTTTGGGTCCTTCGCACTGGTTATAGTTTACCCTATGCGATTCGCGCTACTAGCTTTTACCTCTTTGGATCTTCGTTACGTAAACAAAATTTCATTGTGGTAAGAACTTTTCCTAAAACGAATGTCTATCGAATTTCCTCTGGATTTATCAGCGTCCGTTTCGGCATAGAACATGGCTGTTTGGTTATCTTTAAATTAAATTATATATATATATATATATATATATATATATATATATATATATATATATAAACGAATTAATACGACAGAAAGAGAAAGAGAAAATGGATTGATTTTGATTAAAAACGAATTTTTATTTACTTATCGAGACAGTTATATCCATCAAAAACGTTTTATAAATTTATATATATACCATAGATTTTTAATGGAGTTAATCGATTTCTCTTTTTTTCTCTGATTTTTTCTATCTCTATTTCTCTCTCTCTCTCTCTCTCTTCCTCTTTTTTTCCTGTCATCCTTGAAAATATATCGAAGAAATCTCATTTTCATAACGTAACGCATATCCAGCATCACGTAAAAAAAATTTGGTAACCCACGAGCTTCCTTAATATCTCTTATATCGTTTGCTCCTGACGATATTATTAAATTTCCACGCACGTCCAAGGGAGAGCACGTAAGAAAATTTATTTCACGGTCGACGAACTGCAAGAGCTTTCGTCGCGGCTTCCACGGTGCTAAAGGGAGGAGAAGGAGAAGGAGGACAAAGAATCCTTCCTTTTCCACCTGCTAGAAAGAAGCTAAAATCGTATGAGAATCGAAGAGTCTTCATTTCCAAGATGGAGAGAGTGAGAGAGAGAGAGAGAGAGAGGGAGAAGAAAGTGTCTCTTTTCTATGTGAACATCTCATCTTTCTACGAAAAGACGACAAAAGGTTTGGATTTTTTGGAATCTAAAAAGATCCGATGACATTTCTCGAGGGAACTCCACATCCAATATGAATGCCGGATGTCTTTCGTGCGGGACAAAAAAATGAAGAGGAACGGAATATATGTCTCTGCGCCCTTCTTTTTTCTCCAACGATTATTTGCTACTACAAAAGTTGCAGTCGATTTTTTATTACATACACTTTGTTCGACAGGATCTTTTTTATTATTAATATTAACAAAAAGAAAAGAATAAAAATAATTATATATATAAAATCCGTTTTAACGCAACTCCAGATAAACGTACCGGTTACTCGTGAAGATGATGTATCCTTTTTTTCTTTCTCTTTTCCTTTCTTTTTTATTGTTTCCATCCTTTATTTCCCTCTTTTTATTCAACCGATCGTTTACGTTTCACAGCGGAGACCGATTTTTCTCGATTTTATCGGGGGAACGCGGTCAAAACGCATATCACGGTCGAAGTGCGTTCAACCCCCGCAATCTCGCTACCACCACCGTCCATCCGGAAATCCATTTTGCCGGCGAATTTACGGAGACCGACGTGGCAAAAGAAAAAAGAAATAATAATAAAAAATAGAAGAAAAAAAAAGACATAAAAAGAAAAAAATAGAAATGAAAAAAGCGTCGTAACGTTTTTAATTTAATTGCCGCGTGGTAGTGGAGAGAAAATTACGAGGTCGTGAATGAAACGAAAAAACAAGGAAGAAAAAGAAATGACGATGAGAGACTAATAAGAAATATAGAGGATTTAAACGAGAGAAAACGTCAAATTTTTATTTTATATAAATGAACTGTTTCTGCAGATATTCATACTTTCTTACGAATAACGTGGCAGCGTTGCTTTATTAATTTTTTTCTTTTTTTTTTTTTTTACACCGAATTCGGCGACTGAAAATGTAATCGCTTTGCATAAAAAAGAGAAATGGACGTCACAAGGAAAATATAAAAACAAATAGATAAAGGGAAAAAGAAATAAAAAATAAAAAACAAACCATCAATAGCGGCGGAAAAGTCCAACGAATGCGAATGATGCCGCGCGGTGATATCGTTTTAGTTTGTTCGCGGAATGGCGGCATTTTTTTTTTTTTTTTTATACGCGAAAGCACATCGAATGTTATGTCTCGAAGATAAAGAATGTGATTGAAATAGCGCGATAACACCGCGCTCGTGTGCGTGTATCTGGATCGAGTGATAAGATTCAAATCCCAAGGAGGACAGTTTAAGCACGTTTCACAATGTCTCGGTATCGCGCACATTGCAATGTCGTACCAATTGTCAACGATTTGGTCGGTGGAAGGCCACAAACGAGGCAATCAAAAAATCGACCGACTCAAAGGTTGTCAAAATTTCGTACGGACCGTCGACCGACGTTGGATTCGACGTTGACGCATAAATGCGAACGACGTGGTTTATAACATGTCCATAAGGCTTCGTGACAAATGACCCAAAATGTCGGGCAACTGAATATTGTAATTTTATAAAAAAAGAAAAGAGAAAATAATAATTTATTAATAAATATTAAAGTTCCCTGTAAAATCCAATTGAACGCGTTTGTCACGCGCGTCCTTTAAGGGATTACCAGACCATAGGGATTAACGCGGCGCGATATTTGCGTGATATTAGCGAGAGAGATATCCAGGAAAATGGCTTGGTTATTAATATATGTACCACTGGAGAACCGCCAAAGGACACATTAAGCATGCGTCTGTCAAGATCAAGAGCAACCATGTATTTCATTATAAGAGCGAATTCATCATACATTCGAACTAATTAGACTGAAACGTTAGACTCTCACGTGTAACGTTATACCCGCGAGTCCGACGTTATAACGATGATGATTCACGAACTCTGGAAAACGAAGAAAATCGTTCGTGCTTCTCGTAAGGTAAGTACTTTGAAATCCGCTCTTCGCCTCTTCACTTAAATTAAAAAAGTTTTGGCTCGGGGAAATCGAATGTAACGATCGGCTCGAAAGAACTTTCCTTTTTCTTAACTCGTAAAACGAACGCGGATTCGTGCACACTAATCTAATGGGTAACGTTTCTTTCTTTACGTTTTTTTTCCTTTTTCCCCCCTGTTTTCATTTTCTTTTTTTTCTTTTTTTTTTTTTTTCTTTTAATCGTGGATATCACCGCTCGAACTTTACTTATGCGTCAACGAAGTTGATGATATTTTTGAGCCGGATGTACTTTAATCCATGCGATTATGGTGCAAACGTTTTAAAACGCTCGAGAAAATGTACGAGAGAAAATATAATCTGCCGTGCGACTTTCTTTCATATTCCTTTTTTTCTTTTTTTGGTGGGTGCGGAGAAAGATTCTTACTCTACATTATTTAAAGTATTAAATCTAATACCTTTGACTACGTTCGGAAGATCGTTAAATCTTCAGAACGATGATGCCGTTAACTTTTTTTTATTTTCATCGTCTAGTGAATAATCGAGATTAAAAGGGAATTCTCAAGTTAGTAATTAAACGACTCAAAGCGATTCGATGCGTTTACGGGAGAAAGAAAGAAAGAAAGAAAAAAAAGAAAGAAAGAAAGATATAGAGAAGAGAGAAAGAGAGAGAGAGAGAGAGAGAGAGAGAGAGAGAGAGAGAAATTCTCTCTCTTAGTGCGCGTTGGCTCGTTGACACTAATTGTTCCATCGTGATACCAGCACTCTCGAAGCTCCAATCACAGTCGTGATTCATCTTAAGAGCCTCTCGCGTTTCGTGATTAAATACCTCTCCGATTACGTCACCTATCTCCATATTATATTATCTCGCACGATATCTCTTGATACTAATGATTCATAATATAACACAAAAATTTTCTACAATTCAAACAAATATGTAAATTGTAAATATTCCAACGCTATTGTCCCTCCAACAATATATTTATTATACGCGTGAATATACGTCAAATATATACATTTAAAAATAAACCGTGGCCGTGTCGCTTGAAAAATTTCCAAACCCCGCTCGTACATATAATTAGCCGTTCCACCATTTGTGCACGTAATTAATGCTAGTTAATTGGGAGCGTGGTAAAATAAAGAAGAAAAAGTTAAGCGTTTCATTATGCCATCGCGTCACGATTGGCGGCCCCACGAACATTTCCGCGCTTCCTTCGCAAATCGCATACGTTTCTGCATTTAGTACAGGCGCGGTGAAAGTAATCGTGCATCGTAAAAGTCAAGTTGAATGGCATGGGAATATGCAGGTGACTGCGAACGGAATGCAATGGCACCGCCTCACACTGCCGACGAGAATTCTTTTGTTATATCCTTTCTCTCTCTCTCTCTCTCTCTCTCTTTCACTCTCTCTCTCTCTCTGTCTGTCTATCTTTTGCTATTTTTCTCTGTTGCATTCGCTGTAGCACAAATTAGACGAAACGTCGTTGAAGAATTTCAATTCTGATCACGTAAATTTTCAACTATACCTCGTGCACTGTTTTTCTTCTTCAATACAATAAT
>OU426997.1:4445012-4467512 GCA_911387935.1 Dolichovespula saxonica
TTTTGCACGAGAAGAACTATCGGCGATTGCTATCAAGCACGTCCAAGTTTTTGAGTATGCGTGATAAAATTTTCAGGAAGTCGGGGTGGTAGAGCAAAAGAGAAAGAGAGAGAGAGAGAGAGAGAAAGAAAGAAAAAGAGGGTTAGTTTCTATTGGACTTGAATGTTCTGAGTCGATCGACTCCCGCGAGAGAGAAACGAACTAGTGGATTGGCGAACGCGCGATATCGGTGAATTCATCCGTACTTGGTTAATTCGATTCGCTTTTTTCTCATTCACCGGCGTACGAGCGACACGGGATTAATTATCGGTAACGAGAGAACGTGATTAATCGGTCGATGCGACGAGCCGCAGCTGTGCGTGCGAAGAACAGAGAGAGAGAGAGAGAGACGCAGGAGAAAATTTGAACGCACCGTTGTAATTCCTATCCACGATATCTCTGGTCGTGTGTGTGTGTGTCGAGAATCGAGTTTAAAAGTTCCTCATCCTCCACCACTCCTCCCCCTAACCCCGTGGTAAAACGCCTCGAGCTTCCTATATAAATTGGCATCGATCGATTTCGATAATGTTACTCGTTTAAATTGTTATTATTATTGCAATAGGTTCGAGTTGTCTGAGAAAAAAGACAAGGAGAGAGAGAGAGAGGGAGAGAAAGAGAAAAAAAAAGAAAGAGAACTAAAAACCAGCATATTACGTGTTTCATTTGACGAATAGATTAATTTCGAACGTTATATTATTAACGAAGAGAATAAAAAAATTACCGATAAAATACGATATATTTAATCCATATAATTTCAAGGATAAATATTTTAGTAGCAATATTTTCCAATGAAATTCCAACAAATTTAGCGTATGTTAAAGCGCCAAGTAAATATACTATATTAATTTTGTAAGACAGTTGTTTATTGGTAATAATATTTGTAAATGTTGCAGTTAAACACGAAAACCAAGAAAAATGGAAAAACAAACGAAAGGAAAAAAAAAGTGCGACTGACAACATTTCTGCTCGTTAAAGCGATAAAGGTTAAAAATGCAAGGATATGTCACGAACGAGGATGGATCATCATGAATGGTTATTAGCTTTTTTTCCACGTACACATTCAGTATTCATAGATAATATTATTTATTCTTTCTTTATTAATTAATTAATTAACTTATTATTATTATCATCATTATTATTATTATTATTATTATTATTATTATTATTATCATCATCATTATCAGTTTCCACTCACATTTTTCCAATTAATTTTACAGCAACAATATTTCCTTTATGTTTCATTAATATACTTCCGAATAAAAAAGGAAAAAAGAAAGAAAGACAAAAAGAGAGAGAGAGAGAGAGGAACGAAAAAGAAAACGAACAAAAAAAAGAAGATAAATAATCTTACGAAGTAGCGAATCTTTCCGTGCTTCCATGCTTCCTACTTATCCTGCAGTGCTCTCAGATAATTTTACCGAGTCGCGTGACCAGCCTACGATGTCGGCCAGAGACGGTAAATCACTAGGCGTGTTCGTAGGAGCAATTTGTAAAATTCGTCGGACTATATCGGACGTTCCGAAAGAATTCGATCAATGTATTAACGTTGAAAGAAATAACGTGATTCATCTTTGCGGTCGTTCGCACGTAGATCCCATACGGAATAATGCCGCGTGACGAGTAATGACAGATAATGACAAAGTATACGCAGGTGTACGTACGTAAACGAAGCACACACCTTATCTCACGGAACTTTTCGTGACTATGGTACTCTCGAAGCCACGTATACCCATAAAATAAGTCGTTCCGGAAACTATATTATTCCGTAGACGTAATGAGTTGACGAGTGAGTGAAAGAGAGAAAAAAAGAAAAAGAAAGAGAAGAAAGAAGAAGAAAAAGAGAAAGAGAAAGAAAAAGACAAATTGCCGCCGATCGATAACTTTTTACTTATTAACACACTTCTTTTTCCCTTCTTTCCTTGAAAACGCAACATAAAAATATCATGAAAAGGAATACTAAATTGTCGTTTTATAACTTCGATATTCCACTTAAGTACATACGTCAATTTATATTAAGTAACTTCGACATCAATCATAGTAAAAAGACGAAAGGTCGACATGCCTGAATAAAAATTAGTCTCTCTCTTTCTCTCTCTCTCTATCTATCTATCTATCTATTTCTCTCTCTTTTTCTCCTTATATCTATTAAACGAAAAGTACCAGAGAAATTCGAGTTCTTGTTTATATATAGCGAAAACGTCGGAACGCCGATGAATGCAATAGGAGAAAAGCTCGAGGGCCTGGTAGACCGTGTACCACGAAAGTTTCAGCGAGCATTACGAAAGCATTTAGTAACCGCTGAACTTGCCTAGCAAGCTCCTCGTAAAAGTTAAAAGTTACAGGCCGCGGCTTGAAGTGCTCGACGCTTTACACTAGCGTTAACACTAGCGATATTATATTTGAAAATGTTTCCTCGGAAAATATTCGCTAAGTACTCTCTCTCTCTCTCTCTCTCTCTCTCTCTCTCTCTCTCTCTCTCTCTCTCTCCCTCTCCGTCTTCGTCTCTTTTTTATTCGTTTTAGGTTATCACGATAAAGTGTAAATCGCACGTTGATATTGAATTCCTGTATACTCGGAGAATATAGCAAACTTTATCCCGGGAAAAGTAATAATTCTACGAAGAAAGTAAATATTATTATATTTACGCTACATTACAGATAGATGTTCGCCAATTCGTTCGTCCTAACGACGGAAAATAAAAAAGAAAGTACTAGACTAGTTCCGTAAGAAGCTTGGCAATACTACGGGCAAAAACCGACGAACGAATGAACGAACCGCGATAATACGATCGTCGAAAACAGCAAAACCGTATAATATGTATCTTGGCGGGTTACCATCCTTGAAATTACGTAACGAAATGAAATACCGATGTTATTTAATTTACGAGTACTGTAACCGTTAACTTAATTAAGAATTGTGGAGTTTAACTGACAAAACAAGATCCTTCCTGTTGCCAAGAACTTTTACGAAAATTTCGTATGATAAGAACGTAAATTTACGATCATATATTATAATCACATTTCTACGAATGAGTGGATTACGTTCGAACAAAACAGCGAATAATTAATCGATGCGATAACAAACAGGTTTTTCTTTACTTTCGAGTCATTAATTAATGCGATCGTAAAAGTAAGAAAATCAAGAATTACGTGAGTTACATTTGTTCGGCACGCACGCGAAGAGAAAAACTACAATCGCGATGCATCTAAAGTTCGTTGCCATTTGGTCTATGCATTATGGGGGCTGTGAGCGGGCGAATTATTATGGCTATTTGAAATATACGCCTACGTCGTCGTCTTGATGCATATCGACAATGATTAAGTTTCTATCTGCGTCCATGTAGGTAACATTATCTTTAGTTAGGACGAACGAACGAACGAACGAACGAACGAATAAACGAACGAACGAATGAACGAACAAAGTCTAGGCGTGCCCAAACGATCACTTCTATTTCACGTAGATATTTATGTTCTATTATACACGTCACATACCCTTTTTCTTCCATGTCCTCTATGAACGATTTCAATCTATCCTTACGTATAATTCGAATCATTAAAGCTTAAAATTTTACAAAAAGAAAAAAAACCATTACGTATATTATGAAAAAAAAAAGAAAAAAGATAATTCTTTCGAAGCATTAAATTACGAAGCTCCATATCCGACGTTACGAGTAGAACGTTTCCTATCTTGTAGTCATAAAGATCGTTCGTTTAAGCGCGAACTAAGCGAAGAAAATTTAACTACTAAATTGTAAATTACCGTAACAATACTTCGAAAGAGTTTTTATAACTTACAAGGGATATTTAGATCGCCGAATAAATAATAACGGGAAAAAGGATGAGAAATCTCTTACGTTATTCCATCGATGATTTAATGTTCTGTTAAAAATGTATAAAATAACAACGCGTGAAAACTCATCCCCGATTTATTATTCATATTTACGAATCATAGATTTTATATACGATAAAACGTAGTGCGAGCTCCACCGACGAAAAAGGATATTGTCAAACGATCACGAATGTCATTAACATTTGTAAAACGAACTCGAAAGCCGAAGCATGAAACGTATTCGGAAACAAAAGTAAAACGGCCACTCATGCGTGAAACGTGATTCTCCTAAAACGAGAGGAACCAAACGCGTGCATATACGAATACCAACGGTAACATTCAAGTTTTAACGTAAAGCATCGTTCAAAGGGTAGCATTCGTCGTATTGTTCATACGAAGGAGAATTCGATTTCAACATTCGCGGTATTTGAAATTGCAATCAGGGCGATGTACCGACGTATAGGAAAATCATGTTCCACGGTTTAACGAAGTTCGTAGATAAATACGAATGGGATATCACAATCGATTTCGGTAGGTATATCTCGCGTCGTTCGATCGACACCAAAATGTCGAAGAAAAAAAGTGTAAATTTTTTTTCAACTTAGACTCGATATGCTCACCTAAAAACGCTCTCGTCGTAAGAAAGGAGAATGCGAAGTGGCTGACTTATGCTACGCTTTTTCACTTCGTGTGCCGGCTCGATGTGAACGCCGTGTATCACCTGAAATAAAGAAGCAAAAAAAGATTCAAGAATTAGCGGTAAGCTCCGTGATATAAGATTTTCATATCAAATAATGAATCAATCATATCAAATAATTTGACTTCTAATACATTTATAGAATAATATTTCAATAAAATTATATTTTCGATAAAGTTCTTGAGATTAATATGAATTTTTTAACAGTTAAAACATTTCTTATATTATTTTTTCAAATATATCAAATATTTACGCTTAGATTAATAGATTAAGAATAATAAATTATAAGTAAATTAAATTTTTTTTAAAATTAAATATTATTTTATTTTATTTTAAAATATTTAAATATACAATACAGCATACCATAGACTTTACAAGTATGCCTTATTATTAAATCTCGACGCAGAGTCAGTTAATTTATTTAGAAAATAAACGGTATAATTGTGAAAAAAGTAAAAAGAAAAAAGGAATTATACTAAATGTCGCACGACGTTAAAAATATATGAAAACGTTTAATTATAATTACGAATGAAAACGTACAATAAAGGATTATGTAGTAAAAAAATTACGAGAGACGAGTAGCCAGAAATATATATTAAATACTCTTTCCAATTTAAACAATCACACAAAACTTGTTTGCAAACAAATATATATATATATATATATATATATATATATATATATATATATATTTATGTATATATATGTATGTATGTATGTATGTAAGTATATATTCATATATCTTTCTACCTCTTTTTCTCTCTCTCTCAAGTCGAATATCTACGAATGAATCTTCCTACAAAATAGTTTCACCGTCGTATCGCGCCTCTTATTCTGGCGCTCATATTGCACAAAGTCAACGCCACGTTGAATGGCCCTCAACGTAGCGTAGTTTCATGGTGAAAGTGCAATCTCGTGCTTGCGGCAGAAGCTGCAAGCTCGTCTGCAGACGGTTACAAGAGGAAAGAGCCTCGGTAAAAAGGGAAGCAGAAACGAACGAGGAGTCATCCGCTTAAGTTTAATTCCGGTTTCTTCCTTGGAAACATTCCGGTTTCGTTATTTGTCACTTCACAGAAATAAAGAAAGAGAATGATTGGTTTTCTTTATGTTATTTCCTCAAAAGGAAATATTGTTAAATTACAGTGGGGAAAATACTGCGTTAAAAAAAAAAAAAGAAAAGAAAGAAAAAAAGATTGAAATAATACAATGGATCGTCAACTTTGTATACAGTAAGAGGATTTCTGTATAACACGGATTCGTCAAAATTCTTACTCATGTTTTGTATAATAGAATATACAGGTGTCTCTATTTCTCTCTTTCTCATATAACTCGGTCACTTTAAATATATCCGTTGTTTTTGACTATACACAGAAATACAATATGATGACAAAATATTTCCAGACAAAGTTGCATCGCTCGTAGAGTAAAATAGAAAATTATGGAAATTATATAACATAGAATATATATAAGACCGGCACAACACGAAACTTATCCCCTGTATTATACGGTAGGATTTTATCGATATGTCAAAAGAAATCCTTCGACGTCCGTTCTCGTCGTTGTCTTCGTCGTCTTCGTCTTCGTCGTCATCGTCGTCATCTTCGGCGTTGATTTTCCCGGGAATGCAATTATGCGAAAGATCCATGTTAAGTTTTAATCCGATCTGGTTTTATACTTGCGGAAAGTTTACGACCTATGCGGAAAGCTGCTTAACGATAATGCGATATCTTAAGAAAATGGAAAGAGCATTAACTGTCCTAAGAGAGATCGTATGGGACTACTACTCCAAAAGAACAGATCGAACCACGAAAATAAAGACGTCGGACCAGAGGACCTAAAGTAAATGAATATACACCTTAGAAAGGTGTATTGTGTCTATGTGCGAACATGACTATCAGAGAGAAAGAGAGAGAGAGAGAGAGAGAGACGATAACGGAAGCAAAGCCGCACGTATTCCGACATAACTTACGAACCACTCCACCGAATGTTCGCTCCTGTTCTCTTAATTATCAAACTTTGTACCGCTCCTAATTTCCATCCTTACTCTACGGTCTATCGGATAACGAGGAACGACAACGTGTGTCCGCATAAATTAACTCTACGCAAAGGGATCACCTGAGTCCGTTGGTAGGCCTGATTCTCATCAGGAATTCTCACTTCGTCATTTTGATATCTTTTTAATTGACTTCGCGGCACAGTCCTATATCCCGTAACAAAAATCAATCGGGGAAAACGGGTACCGTGGTATATAAGAATATCAATCGGGATAACATTTTCATTAATTAACGAATCATTTAACCTCTCCCATTCAAAACCTTTCCCACGTCAAACCGCCGACAAGTGACATTATATTTCGTAAAAATTCACGAGTTCCATTGACATGGCGATTCATTTAGTTATAAATAATCAATGGGGGAAATAATTAAATGTACTGGATATCAAAGTTGCAAGAAGAATCAAATCAAAATCGACCGGAAACACGAATTAAGTAATATAATTATACCGCAAGGAATTAATTGGCGATCACATTGTTATATTTTTAATACAAACGCAAAAATATTCGATCGTATATCTTGCGTATGTCTATTGTATAGTCTGACTTTTGTTTCGAACATAAAATAATTTTTTCCAAGTGTGTAAATCGAAAGAGAGAGAGAGAGAGAGAGAGAGAGAGAAGGGGGGGGGGTAGAGCTTGTAAGGAAAAAAGAAAAAGATAAACGATCTAATTTTCCGTTATGCTCTAGGCTACGCGAGTTCGTCGATACGCAAGATTCTTTCTTGCGGTTCTCTGGTTATGTAATTCCTTTTCAAGGAAATCCTTTTACCTGTTATCCTTATTGCCAGGTCTATACGCAGACTGTGGAGAAACAGAGAGAGAGAGAGAGAGAGAGAGAGAGAGAGAAGATAATAATGCAATATATGTAGGTATTCTCGTTTCACAAACACGCATACAAACTAGGACATCGAAACGAAGCATTCTAAGCGCTAGACCGTGTTGCCACTTGTCCTTGCAAGGACATTGTCAAGGAACTATATATACATAACTACTAGGGACACGCTGATGTAATATACAAACAGAGAAGAGAGGGGGAAAGAGTATAGTAGAAGAGGAGAATGGAAATTGCCATAGCGAGGGTGTACAAGGACCTTGCCGTTTGACGTACGTCGAGCAACCAAGAGAATAATACCTTTAATTATGTTCGGAACTGCTGCGAAAGGATCACGCGGCAGATGTTGGAACACTTTGAATGAATCGATGTTGGCCGAACAAATTGCATGAGAATTACACCGTCGCGATTTCTCGATGAATTTCTGTTAACGATATAAATCTCTCTCTCTCTCTCTCTCTCTCTCTCTCTCTCTCTCTATCTATCTATCTATCTATCTATCTATCTATCTCCCTCGCTCTTTTTTCACTTTTTCGACTTTCTGTAAAAAAAAAATGAAAAAGAAAGAAAGAACATTTTCCCTTCCTCCTTTCTTTTTCTTCTATATTTCTATATATCTTCTATTTCTATACATCTTCTTTATATCTTCTATTTTTCTTCTATATATATATATATATATATATATGTTTTCTCGACATACGAAATACGAGCCTTTTATTCATCCTTTTTACTTTATCCTTTATCCTCTCTGTTTAAAAAGCTTAATAAATTACAAATTTCGTTTGAAATCGTCCCTCTCTTTTCTACGATCAATCTCAAAAACCAAGTTTTCACGAATGCATCTTTCCGAGCTCTTTGAAAAGAACGTGTAAATCCCCGACGGTTTACTTAATTCTCAAGTATTTTTCTTAAGTCAACACGACAAGATCTCGATGCTTCTCTCTCTCTCTCTCTCTCTTTCTCTTTCTCTTTTTCTCTCTTTCACGTTTTTTTTTTCTTTTTACTAAAGATTTAAAAAGAAAGATGAATCGAATTCTTTCGAGACCCTAATGCACACGTTCACGCGATAAAGGATTAAGAAAGAAAAAAGAGGAAGGAAGAAAGAAAAAAGAAAAAGAAGAAAAAAGAATAGATCCAGGAAGTTTCGACTTTTCTTTAGAGTCCGTTTTAAGCCACTTTAGTGAACTTTCGCGAAGATCTTCCAACCACCACCCGAACCCCCTACCCCCTATCCACCACTTCCCCACTCTTTGTTGAGAAATTCCCTTTTTCGAAGTTTCGCCGATACATTATTCCAAGCCATACACTTGATCTCGTTTTCAAGAAGATCGAGCTGCATCTTCGACTAGAAAATAATGAATTCACGTTGACGAAGAATACGTACGCTCGAAACTTTGAATTTGAAATCGTCAGTCGGAGCTATTACATAAAAAGCTACAAATAAAAGAAACGACGAGAATAATGATTTCTAAAAAAAAAAAAAAAGGGTAAACGTTATTATACGGACGAATAAAACAGTAAAAAAGAAAAAGTTTTGCATCCAATTTATATCAAAACCGCCTCGTTATATTCCGCAAGAAAAGTTTCGATGTTGATCCATTAAATACTTCCACTAAACGATTTAACGTTATCTTCTTCTTCTTCTTCTTCTTCTTTCTATTTCCAAGCTGAAACTTTACCTCTCTTGTATTTTCTTGGGGGCAACTGTTGCTTTTGATCTTGCTCTCTCTCTCTCTCTCTCTCTCTCTCTCTCTCTCTCTCTCTCTCTCTCTCTCTCTCTCTCTCTCTCTCTCTCTCTCTCTCTCTCTCTCTCTCTCTCTCTCTCTCTCTCTCTCTCTCTCTCTCTCTCTCTCTCTCTCTCTCTCTCTCTCTCTCTCTCTCTCTTTCTACCGACGAGAATAACATAAACATGACTCTGGCTGAATTTAACAAACTGCGGAAGAGAAAATGCGACTAGTCGGATGAATTATATTAATTCGACGCGAAGCTTTCACGATCTATGTATATATGTATATACATATAGGTATGTATGTATATATGTATATAAGTATGTATGTACTGTAGGACTATATACCCTCACCTACGGTTTACATGTATCTTCGGGAAGTAATAAAGAAGGAGAGAGAGAGAGAGAGAGAGAGAGAGAGAGAGAGAGAGAGAGAGAGAGAGAGAGGGAGAGAGATAGAAAGAAAGAGAGAGGAAGAGAGAGAAGTTCTTGGATCGTTAAGCTCAGAGTTCAGAGATGCGAAGCAGAGAAGAGTAAGTAGAAAGAGGATTGATATAGGTTGCAAGTTCGCAGCCGTGGATTTGAGAACATTATCTACCCACTTGAAGGAAGTAATTTACGACGGTAGTTTCGAACCTGGAAAATAAATTTCTTTGGTCAACGACGCAACCCTGTGGAAAAATCGGACGGTTAGAAATTGGTAAGCCCCGACGACTTCGATGCTTCTCGAAAAAAAGATCGCGATCTACGATAGAAAATATATAATCCCGACGAGGATGAGAAAAACCGATCGATTTCGAAAATACATCACCCTGGGCCAAGGATATTACGGATATTACTCGAATTACAAAGTCAGATCGTCGTTTTATTAATGTATCTTTCCCCCGTCTATCTTCCTTTCACATTGGAATCGTGGAAAGGAAGAAAAAGAATGGGAGGATAACAACTTTCTTTCGGAGACAACGAACACGCGGGCTAGTCTTTCGCACAGCTTTGCCAACATAGAAACGCGGAAAGGAAAATTCTACCGTGAAGTTAGCTCGTCTACAAACAATAGAGAGTCCTCGTTGTAATTAACCGAGTGAATGGGCGAGAGCTTCCAAACGAGCCCTGTTATTTTACCATTTGTAACTAGTTGTTCTCGAGTACACCTTCCTCTCTCTCCCTCTCTCTCTCTCTCTCTCTCTCTCTCTCTCTCTCTCTCTCTCTCTCTCTCTCTCTCTCTCTTTCTGGTTCACATTATCGAGTTTACTTTGTCAATGTACTCTGGTAACGTTAATGAAATTTGTAAGAAAACATTTTGAAAAACATACCACTTAATTTTTCATCAGTCATTCCTCTCTCTCTCTCTCTCTCTCTCTCTCTCTCTCTCTCTCTCTCCTTTTCTCTCAATTTTCTAAAGAGAGAGAAAGGGGAAGAGAATATAGGCGAGAATATAGAACATACTATTCGCATCGCGAATCGTGAAATTGTTTTTCGATAGGGGAACTCTCATTTCCTTTCTCTTTCTTTTTCCTTTCTCTCTCTCTCTCTCTCTCTTTCTCTTTCTCTCTCTTTTTCTCTCACTCTCTCACTCTCTTTTTCTCGTGGAGTACGAGAAACATAAGGAATAATGCAGTACGAACGTCGTACATAGTATCTTGACTCGACTTTTGCACGCTTCGGGAAATGACGACGAGGAAACTGCAGCTACGTAGGTACACATATATACGTATAAGAGGAAACGTGGGTTGAGAATAAACAATGACTCGCTGTATATCAAGTACCCGTGCTCTCCTCCTACACTGGAGTGAGTCTGCTTATCTTTACGGCTAATGTTTGTCTTGGACGCTCGCAATGTAGACAACCAATGAGAATAAAGGGAAAAAAAAACGAAAGGAAAAGAAAAGAGAAATAAGAGAAGTAAGGAGAAAAAAAGAAAAGAAACAGAAGAGAAGTAAGAAAAAAAAGAAAAGAAAAGGGGGAGAAAATAAAAGGGCAGGAGGAAGCTTTATCGAGGTATTAAACGAAGAGCAAATAAGCTGTACGTAGTCGTACTACGTGGTTGTACCTTTCTTTTTTTATTTGTTTTTTCTTTTTTTTTTTTTGTAAACGGGATAAGGATGAAAATATTTTTTTCTATAAATAAAAGAGAAAATACAAAATTTCTACCATCGACGTTGACCAAGTCCATCGAGTTTCGCCAAAATGAAATATTCTTGACAGTCCTTCGCGATACAGAAGCGAAACCGTCATGATGAGATTGTAGAAGACAGATACAACTAAACGCTAACCAAATAGAGTGTTTACACTGCGTCACATGGAGGTAAGATTATGTCTCGCTAGGAGACACCGCATTCATTGCCTGCTGTCTAACTCTGTCTCCCCTCCCTATTTCATTAACTGTTCCTCTCTTCGTGGCGGTACGTAACAAACCTCACGTTTGCCACGTACTACGCGTATGTACATTGTACAAGTGCATTTGCAATGTACACGAGACTACGAGAAGCGATCAAAGCTCTCTCTCTCTCTCTCTCTCTCTCTCTCTCTTTGTCACACACAAACACACATGCAGATACGCATAGCCATACGCACAAACACACATTCAGACAGCCTAGAAAGAGCTTTGTCCAAGACCAATTCCTGTGTTCCTTCGAAGAGACGAAACAAACGTGTATGCAAACGTAGCTTACTCTCTCTCTCTCTTTCTCTCTCTCTCTCTCTCTCTCTCTCCCTCACTCATTATGCTTTCGCGTTGCTTGTCACCGACACGCAAGTGTAAAAGCCTTTCGGCGCAACGCGATGCATCGCTTGTCTCAGGGAAACGCACTTAAGAGAGTACCGAAGGTACAACGAGACAAGGAGTTTCCGACAACTCCTTCCACGCTTCGAATTACGGTTAGCCACAAGCAAAATATCTCCTCTTTCGTTTCTATTAAAATAGTTACGAGAGATAGTAAAGAGTTCGAGGATATTTGTTAAATGTTGGATTGTAGATAATATCTATTTTACTTCTTTTTCTTTCTTCTTCTTTTTTTTTTTTTGCATTATAAGGGACGAACGTTTTCACGAATAACAGGAAAACGATACTAATCTATGAGATAATTAGCCAAGAAAAATGATGACTCATGATAATCGAACAACCGACAGTTAGATAGATAGATAGATAGATTCTATCTAAGTAAAACAAATACGCAAGCGGGATTACGTTTTAATGAGAGAAACCCCGCTTTCGCGTTTCTAGAATCTAGTTTAAGCCTTTCGTTGAAACTTTAAATCCGATATCAAGACGTAAAACTTCTTTACGATATCGTATTTGCTAAGATTGCCTTAGCTTCGATGTAACTAGTCGAAGAAATCGATTTCATACGATACACGTAAAACAATAACAACGTTATTTTTCTTTTTTTTTTTTTTTTAAACAATACCTGCAAACAAAATTCAAACAAAAATACAAAAGAAAAGGGTAGAAATACTTTCTCCTTCAAAGTTCTTAACTTCTTTTTTTTTCTCTCTCTTTTCTTTGTTACTTTCATTTCTTCAGTCAAAAGTTTAAGATCCCTCAAGCAAAGACGAGCTCACCTACAAGCCATTCTTGAAAATGTTCTGGATGGCGATAAAATTCGTCGCGACTGGACTGGGGTGCAATAAGTATTGTTGCACCTTACAATGGCGTCGCGGTAGTACTTTTCTATCGGTAAGTGAAGTCGCAAGTCGCTTTTGTCCTCGGTACTTTGGCGTAACGAGAAAAGGCACTTTTCTTCCAGGAAAAGCACACACAAGTCGGCCGGTTGGCTGCCTGACTTGGCGTTACGAGAAAGAGGAAGAGGAAGAAGGGGAAGAAGAAAAAGAAGAAGAAGCAAAGAAAGAAGAAAGAAAACCGGCAACAGGAGGTAAAACTCGCTAAAGTTATATATATATATATATATATATATATATATATATATATATATAAAACATAAAGGAGAGTCAACAAGAGTAGAAGTTTCGTTTCCCGCGTTATTGGCGGAAAAAGTGTGGCTAGCCGAAGCGATACAACACGTAGAAGGTTTCTAACGATCGCTTGGTGTACGACATAAAGCGTTAGTCACGAGAGCTCTATTGCTTGCTATGGCAATGCCAACGAGTAGATCACCTTTCCGCTCATGCACGTTGCCCTCTACAAGTAATAACAACGTAATTACTCCGGCTCGTACAGTTGATATACCTCGACAACACGAATTGTATAATTAATGTGCACCTTGTTCAAACCACTTGGAAAAGTATATTCAAAATAAGCTGTCGACGAAGTATGAGAGAGAGAGAGAGAGAGAGAGAGAGAGAGAGAGAGGGGAGAGAAAAATAGAGAGACAAATAAGAAGAGGGATAACGATTGAAAGATTATATTTTAATTATCGTAACATTCTTCTAACGAACTAATTCCATTTTCTACCGACTAAACATAAATGCCAAAACGAATTCAATCGTTAAAAAGTTAACCGATTAAACGACTAATTTCACTCGGTTATGAAATAAAATGGGATTACATCTATCTATGCGATATTTATCTCTAAGTACGTAAGTACTTTCTTACGCGTCAAATAACATCACGGAGAATGTGAAAGCTCGATATATAATACCATTTAAATAGTTCAAAATGAAATATGTCAAATTAGAGAGAGAGAGAGAGGGGGGGGGTGAGTGAGTGAGCTCAGAACTCGCAAGTAAGTTTAAACGTACAAAAGTGAATTCCCGCGCGAAATTAACTCAACGTCTACATAATATCCCTTCCTTTATACTGTTCCCATCTCCCCCGCCCTAGATTAATTCTCTCCTCATCCTCGTCGATGAAAATTTCTCTTTGTTAGACAACCCTTATCTTCTTTCCCGCGTTTATTCACTTTTATATTCAACCGCTAATACCCAACAGACTCCTTTAGACGAATATTATTAACTTTGTCCGAGAATTTACGGACCAATTAAAAGTTTCCGACCTTTCGATAGTTCGACAATCTCTTACGATAAGAAAAGGAAGATAATGATGATGATGATGATGATGATGATGATAATGATGAAAATAACTTAACCTACTGAGCAATGAACAATAAAATGAACGAACGAGCGTAACACAACGCATTACGATTTTACGATAAAACGATCGCGTTAAACGATATACGTATATACGTGTTATCGGTTAAGTACTCAAACGACTATTATATCATGAACTCTGATAGAGTTCGACGTGTAAAATCATTAGTTGAGTTTCGTCGTTAAACCAATAAAGGGTTACGTAATAAACATTAACAAACAAACAACATCAAACTAATAGTTGAGAAACAATGTTCGTTCTATCATGATCACAATGTGATCTTTGTTATAATTATTAACTCTTTGATGAAGAAATCTCGTCTATCCGCAATGACATTAGACGCGACGTATTTAGGTATTTCCGTCGAAGTAGACGAAATACCTTTGTAAGAGACGAATGCTTCTCTTGCGGTCTTCCACACTCCTCTTTCTCTCTCTCTCTCTCTCTTTCTCTCTCTATTTCAAGTCAGGTACAAACCAACCACATCGTCTTTCCTTCTTTCGTAGGAAATATCGTGCATCCGACGGCCGGATGTTACGCGCCTCGGTAATTTCCTTCTAACCGATTGAGAAGCTTACAAAAATCGTTTACGAAGAAAGTGGACACCTTTTTCAAGGCGATCAAAAAAAAAAAAAAAGAAAGAAAGAATGAAAGAAAGAAAAGAAATCGTATTAATTTCGGTCGATTGAAGCTATCAATTCGATTTCTCTTGACTCAATCATTTAATTTTAACGCTTTCTCAAATATCTAAGTCATTAATAAAAAAAAAAAAAGAAAAAAAAAACTAAACGTTAACTCTGATTGTTACGGTGCAATACGAAATAATGTATTGAGTGTAGTCATATGAAAAAATATCTGGCAAAGTTGATTTCTTCATCTTTGAGATCCTTACGTCGCCTGTATGTGCCAGTGTATATCGTATATAATTTATAGGGCTTCCTCTAACACCGCATAGTATCGTCGTAGGCGTTATATTAGATCTAGGTGCCGTTTCATAGCCCGTATTAAACCACCACAGGACGGACCAACCACCACCATCCAATAGCTACCTACTCGTTCTCCTTCTATATCTACCAGTAACACCATCGTCAGCAGTAGCAGTAGTATCGCTACTACAACTACTACCACTACTACCATCACCATCATCACCATCACCACTACCACCACCACTACCACCATCACCACCACCACCACCGTCGCTATCGTTCGTTACCATTGCCACCCTCGTCCGTATGCCTGCTCAGATGTGATCTACACATGGCAATATTACATCGCATGCCTTGAATTCTCTCAGAAGCATTTCGACTAATCGACGCAATGCTGTTCCCTTTTGAAATCTATCTGAGATTACGACGTCTAGGTTAAATGACTTATCCTCGGCAAATGTTAAAGATCGTACGTGCAAATGAAGTTAACAACGCAACAACAATAAAAATCAAACGAGTCGATCGTTTTGCCAACTTTAATAATTACTTCGTATTTACGATGCTACAAAAAATAAATAAACAAACGGATAAATAATTATTGCATAATCATTGCATAATAATTATTTATATATATATATATGATTATTGAAAATGATTATTAATTATTACTCAATGAAAAATGATCATTCAAAAATTCAAGATCGTAACCTTAGACCTTCATAAAATCGCAATAAAAGAGGAAAAAAATATAATAATAAATCTTTATCGCGTGAACGATCGAAATGAAATTAAATAATCAAGAAGGAGTTATAAACTTGAGATTTCGAAAGTTTACGTTCGCGGTTGCCAATATCAGAAGGATCTCGAAGCTGAAAAAGGAGAGGGAGAAGGAAGAAGAGGAAACGAAAAAAGCGTGAGTTTCATCCTGGTTCAAGCCATTCGTCTCGACTCTCAGGAAACCGAAGAAATATCGAAGGTAGAAGCTTGGTTCACGATGTAGCCACATTTCCGCTCTCTCTCTCTCTCTCTCTCTCTCTCTCTCTCTGTTTCTTTCTCTTTCGCCCTTTCCTCCTCCTTCCTTTTCCTTCAGCGAGGTTCGCGATCACCTTTGGTATATCACAAATCACGCGTTCCAGCACGTTCTCTATATACGTACGCGGCACACGTCTCTCATGCTTACCTCGTATCTCTCGATCTCTTCCTCCACCTTGAAATAGGATCGCGCGAGAGAAAGAGAAAGAAAAAGAGAAGAAGGTAGGGCGGTGCCGAAGGGAGTTACTATCAATTTTTCGATTTTCGCGAAAATTCGCTCGAGAAAAGTAGGCTCGTATCGTGGCACGCGCGATAAAGTCGACGACGAGCGACGATCGTAAAGTTATTCGAAACTGGCTATAAATAAAAGTGACATATCGTCGATGTGCCACAACCACGTTCTGAAAAGAAAGAAAGAGAAAGACAGAGAGAGAGAGAGAGAGAGAGGGGGGGGGAAGTATTCGCGAGATCATAAAATACTATCGATCTACTATACCCAAGAAAAGCGGTCAATACCCGAAGAAATGACTTCCATCGGAAGATCATAATTTTGTGTCTCCCATAGAACCGATACTTTTCATACTTTCCACCTTTACGATATTTCGATGTGTACTTATATAAAATAGAATCTTTCCTCCCTCCCAACCACCCTTTCTTCCTTCATTCATTCCTTCTTTCCTTCCTTCCTTCCTTCCTTCCTTCCTTCCCTGCATCATGAAATAAGTATTCGCTTAAAGATTACTAGAAGAGTACATTCGCGAATTTCCACGAGCCATATATTTCCGGATACGTTGGAGATAAGAGGAAAATAGGGAAAATAGGGAAAATGGGGAAAATAGGAAAATTGTCCTACTCGGGAAACAGATTTTGCAATAAGTTACGAGCTCTCCTCTACATTATTGATCGAATCCATATACGTAGCTTTTCTAATAATTTATCAATTGTATACGATTATAATCCTCTTATCAAAACGATATCCTCCGAAGTGCCAAAGATTATATGGGGGCTTGTACCCTCACTTTGAGGTCACTTTGAGACCTCTTGCACCTCCTCCTCCTCCTCCTCCTCGTTCCTTCGTGTATACGAGAACGCATCCTGATATCACTGTCAACCGATAAACCCCTGTACATATATGAGGTGATGGACGGTAGGATAATTAATAGAGGGAATTATTAAATAGGCTACTCCGATATATCGCTGTTCAACGTTGCATTGGTCCACTTTACCAGGCGCGTATTATATCTGAATCTTTTCGAAGATGATTCAAATAATATTTTCAATGAAGGAAGAAAAAGGACTAGAAAAAAGAAAGAAGAAAGAACAAACGAAGGGACATATTAGGTCGTCGAGTATGAAATTTGTCGTTAATAATGCCTAACTGGCTTGTTTTTCTACAAATTTCATCCTTTCACGACGTTAAAACAAGAAAATAACGTTCAATTATGATATCCCAATGAGATTAAATATAATTATATTACTATTTAGTCGGATACCAAAGTTCCCGTAGGAATTTGAACGCTCCTGGCTTTTGGCGTGAGGAGGAGAAAATCGTTCGATATCGAATCGTTCTATCGCGAGTCGATAGTGTAACTAATAACTCGAGGATCGGATCGATTTGAAATACAAAGAAGACTATGTAGCTGATCCATAAATCGATAAACTCGAAGAAATAGCGGATAATAAGGAAATAAGAAGAAGGAAGAAAAAGTAAAGAAAGGAAGAGAAAAAAAAAGGAAAAAGAAGAAAATGAAACAAAACAAAAGAAAATGAATAGACCTCAAGAAAATTCCCAAGGGGACCTTGCCCTCGAACTTGAAATTCACATAAAAATATCAAGAGGGAAAAAGTATTACGAGAACGACCTGGTTCCATTAGGAATACGCATCGCCAAATGTTTTCAACTTCATCTTTCTCTCTCTATTCCTTTTTTTCTCCTTCTCTTAGAGAGTCGAATTCAGATAGAAAGCTTTTCCTGTCTTTTTCACGAGTTTGCGTCATTCCGAGATATCTCCAAACTCTTCTCTCTCTCTCTCTCTCTCTCTCTCTCTCTCTCTCTCTCTCTCTTTCTCTCTCTCTCTCTCTCTTTCTCTCTTTTCAGTATCCTTTAATATTACGGATCCTTACTCGTCCGGTTCGCGGCTCGATGACGCTGTTTATACAATGAATTATGCAGAAGGCAAAACTCTCGGTATTCATCGGAAAAGACGATAAAAAGCTCTTACTGAGCATTCTTATTATAATTATTATTATTATTATTATTATTATTACTATTATAATTATTATTATTATTATTATCATTATTATTCTTATCGATATGCAAAAGCTTGAGGAGATGTATTACGCATTCGAAGTGACGATTAAAATCAATCTCGAGTGCTCAGCCCGCTTTGATTCATGTTATATGCATACTTATTTACATAAATATAGGTATACGTGTATATATATATATATATATATATATATATATATATATATATATATCAAATTCAAATATGAGAGATCGTTTTCCTCTCTATCGTTTCTCCCGTGCTTTTCCGCTCGTTAAAATCGAAAATTACTTTCGTGATAAGCACGAATTCATAATGCGATCGGCGATTAACGACGATAAATAATGATTCGGTCCTCCAAACGTCACCGGATAAAACGTTCCACCGAGATGAATCATCATCGTCGATTATTAAAGTAGCTGTTAGAAATGACGTCACAAATAATCATTTTCTTTTTTTCTTTATCGATTCTTATCAACGAACAGATCCGTGATATTAGCTACAAATCGATTACGATTTCTATAAGAGAAATTGACGCAGAAAAACCAAGAGAGAGAGTCAGAGAGAGTCAGAGAGAGAAAGAGAGAGAGAGAGACCGAACAAAATAACAAATTGAATAACAACGACAAATCAAAAACTGTTTAAAGTGAATAACAAACTAAGCAAGGTAAACCCCATATAACTATAATAAATAACAGGGAACAATAATAAGTAACATTAATAAAAGGAGAGAGAGAGAGAGAGAGAGAGAGAGAGAGAGAGAGAATAGAACATAAATGCGATTGTCGAAATCCGTCGCAGAGAGTATCCGTTTAAGGCCACAGCACTCGTTCGCACGAAATTTGCTCAGGGATGTAACCGTGCTGGTTAGTCACGGTAGTTAGCGCGTAATACGAGAGTGAAACAGTTAGAGGACAGAGACAACATCTCTACAGATAGTATAGATGCCTGCACGAGTGCGTGAGCCACGTTAGCAGTCACGCTCCCATAAATGGTTGTATTCGAGTCTCGCGATGTGCGAGAGCGCCGCAAAGCGTGGCGAGCGATGCTAAAGCACGTTTGCCTGGCCCCAAAACCGCCCCAATCTGGACTGGCAGTCGGCAACCTGGCCAAACAACGGTCTACGGGACCCGTATAAATTAAAGCAATTTGCATCTCGCGCTGGTTCGCCGTTCCAAGCACGAACTTCAAACTCCGACCTCCAAGGCCGAAAACCGATCTCGTTCCAGTTTCATTTTTCTCTTCTCTCGTTAAGCCTTCTCTGATTATTCGCATATAACGATATCGATTCGCCCCTCTCTCTCTCTCTCTATCTCTCTCTCTCTCTCTCTCTCTCTCTCTCTCTCTCGAAACAGGAGAACACGGAGAATCCAGAATTAGAGCTCGAATCGAGTACGGATGAACAATTAAATTTGTAATTCGCATAGTCATTCTCTAAGTGGAATAATACCCTTTTGATAATCCAGTTTTTAACTAGTCAACGTTATAACGACGAACAAAGAGGAGAAAATGGATGGATGGGAGGAATGCAGAGAAAATACGAGCCCCGATATCAGTTTTCTTTAAATCGTCGCTGTTTACTTGACTCGTAACACGGATATTTGTATAACGGAGCAAACAAATTAACACGGACGTTCGTCTGGTCACGCGTGTCGAAAACACTGTTATATCGCACACCTATTCACTTTTATCACTCTTCCTTCTCTCGCTCGGTCAATTTCTCCTCTGTGATAGAGAGAGAGAGAGAGAGAGAGAGAGCTCATTGTTTCTATATCCCAACACCCGTACATCGTATCTGGCAATAATGTCACGGACCAACCCCTTCCCCTTATCCGTGGCAACCCCCTCCGATAGTGGCTACGGTGCCGGTAGCAAGCATCCCTCGCTTGTGAACCCTGTTACGTTCCATTATGTACACCAGTCGATTCTACTCGAGCGATTTAACATGCATTAACTTGCAAACTCGCGACTTGTCGTGTTGTACCCGATAATGCAGCGCGCAAACGCGAGACGAGACGGCTTTTACGAACAGTACCGAGACTAAAACTAAGTACTTCCCGATTTCCCTATCCAACTTCTTTCCCTTATATCTTTTAACTTTTTTTACCCTTTTTGTTCTCGTTTTCCTTTTCCCCCCTCCCCAGCCCCAACCTATTTCCCGTATTTTTATATTTAAATCCAGGATAACAGAAATTTTCTATGCGCCAATCAAATTAAACGTCCATTTCGCGATAAAAGGTTAACATCTTCGTTCGAAACGAGAAACGAGAAAGGATTTTCTTAATGGAAAACAAAAAATGTTGAAATTAATTTCAATGGAACCACTACGGTATTAACGAATTTATAAAAATTCAAACGTCTCAAAACTCTTTCCCCTCCTTCTCCCTCTTCTTCCTCTTCAAAAGCGAGAGATTTTATCCAGTCATTTGGATCAATTAACGAGGACGACTTTTTATCATTCATTCTTCAAGTACCTAAGACAGTTCGCGCTCTTACAAATATATATTTCAAGTAATAGGGGCATCAACGAGGCAGACGTCGGACCTTCTTTCATTTCTGTTCCTCTTTTATCGTGGAAGTAACTAACCGCAAACACGGTAAATATTAATGAACAAGACTTCTCCCTTGTCATCAACGTTGACGTAGCAATGTCATCGAGGAGTTCTCATATTTTAGATAGATACCATTTGGGCACGTTTGAAAGAACCCTTTTCAACTACAAGAAACAATTCGAAAAACGTGATTTAATTTCAACTCTATCTTCCTTGCTACTTCTCCTCACCATCTCTCTCCCTCTCATTCTCCTTTTACCGAATTTTCTTTAAATCTCAATCCCCAGAAATTATATTACATGCCAATCATTATCAACGTCTGAGTCTTAACGATAAGATTAACAAAGATGAAACGATTTTCAACCAGACTTTTCATCACTCTCTCTCTCTCTCTCTCTCTCTCTCTCTCTCTCTCTCTCTCTCTGTCTTTCTGTCTCTCCTTTCGTTCTGCTAAAAATATTTCAACCAGACACGAAAGAAATCGAGACCCAACGAGCCGTATATTAAGGATAATGAATTTTTAATGAGCTTTCAACGTTCAAAATTTCTTATTCGATAGCCTAAAGTAACGAATCGGGATTGACTTTTAATCATTTAAAGCACATATAAAAATATAATATTCCAGCATCAACGTTAACGAACTACTCCCTATTTCTCTTTCTCCCTTCGTGGTTTCATCCATAGCAAATACACAATAGCTGCTCTTTCTGATTTATTATCGATTATGCAATGTACATTATATATATATATATATATATATATATATATATATATATATATATATATATATATTTATTCATATGCCGATAAAGTTCCTTTTTCTCAGTGGCCTTTAAATTAATTAGTAAATGATGCAAACACAAAATACGTTTTGTCCTATTGCATTTAAACATCTCCCGATAATCGATAACGCAGGAATATAATACGAATCGTATATACTCTCGAGCGCGTTATTGAATTCGAGTTTTCTCGACGTCAATAGAATGTAAATCACGTTACGCGACCTACCTGTATGTTTATTAAATCATATAATAATTTTTCTTCGATTGCGACATTTATTTCATTTTCGTTTACTCCTTTTCGTTTATTTCTTCGCAGTACAACGTACCGTTATTGATCGTTCTCTTTTACCACGATAAAATATATCGATCAACTAACAAGGCAAGAGATAGAAATAGAGAGAGAGAGAGAGAGAGAGAGAGAGAGAGAGAGAGAGAGAGAGAGAGGAGTAAAAAATTACCGAATTATCGTAAATCAAACAAGCGTAATATTCGATAACTCGTTGAGATTATCAATGGAACGAAAGGAGAAAATATATTGGGGGAGAACAAATTAGAGACACCGGCGTATTGGCGCGGAAGTACCTAGGGAGGTCGCTGAGAGGGGACAGAGAAAAAGAGAGCAAGAGAGAGAGAGAGAGAGAGAGAGAGAGAGAGAAATGGAAAAGATATGACGAAGGAGGGTGAGAAGAGGAAATAATAATTAACGAGCCGTCGCG